>CAUYPK010104824.1:0-26604 GCA_963574355.1 Loris lydekkerianus | reverse complement strand
TAATTCCTTAAATGATTTATTGGGGGAAAGCATTATAAAGTATGTATGTGTTAGGTCTTTGCTTTGGTGAATAAATGGAAGTATGTGGATAAAGTTCTGGCGTTCTGATCGCACTGGGATGAGATGTGGGTACAGAGGAGTAGGGGGTGATATGTCTTGCCTTACTTTTCAGGTTCCTCAGAGTGTGGATCAGTGGGAGGATGAAGGGTTCCAGTCAGCATCGAATTTGACGCCTGATTCCCAGTCTGAACCCAGCGTAACCCCAGACGTGGACCTGTGGGAAGCTGCACTCACCTATGAGCCCAGCAAGCGGAGGTGCTGGGAGCGAGTTGGATGGTGTGTGAGCCTTTTACATGCATCACCCCACCCATATGAGCATGACCTCAGCATGTGGAGGGAATTGTGTGCTCACTGAGCCAAGGCAGCTCAGATGAGATTAGGAATCTAGAAGTTTCAGCCAGACTGGTATACAAAATTATGAGTCTTAGGAGTGAAGAGAGATGCAGAGGAATGATTTCCAGCCTTTAAGGAAGTCCCTGTTGTGCCATAATGTCTGAGAATCACTCCTAGCAGAGGAGTCAGTAGGCAGCTGAGTTATGTTCTTATTGCCAGGGCTTCCAGTCAGAGGTAGCTGAGCACTGCCTAGTAGGTGGTATGGTCAGTGCTAAGAAGAAATGCTGTCTAGGCACAGGGTGCTGATGAAGGAGCCTTTTTCACATCTAAGAAGATTTGAGAGTGGCCCTCTGGCTGTTGAGAAGTTCTGATTGTAGTAGCCTTTCCCTGACTGCAGCTTGCTAGCAGCTTGCTCCCCGGACACTCACTCTCTGGGCTCATCCTGTGCTGTACTCAGGACCTCTCAGGGTCTTTGATGTGCTGGTTTTTCTCAAAAACTCCCAGAACCAGAGTAGAAGACACACATTTCCCTATTGTTGGGTCATGGAATTCCCTTTTCACATCCAATCCACCAGTGATTCTGTGGAACCCAAGTTTAGGGAGTGCTGAATCAAAGAATCAGGACGGGCAGGAAGCTGAATGCCTCCTCATGCTGCCCCCAGGTTCCTGCAGTGTTCCCTGGGGAGGAGCACAGGCCCAGCAGGCTTTCTTGGATGTGGTCACATGCCCCCAAGTGGAATCCAGGAGTACCTGGCGCCCTGCTTCCCAGCACAATGGTGTGGGTAGTTGTCTTGTTGTTCTGTCCTGTAACAACCTGTCAGGTCCTTAGTCCTGTTTTTTTGCATGTACAAAGCAAATGTCAGCTCACCATCTTTATCACCCTGTTCTGAATGCACTTAATCCTCTTGGTGTGCCCTGAAAGCACAGAATTGACCACAGAACTTCAGCACTGAGAAGCACCTTGGTAGTGCTTCCTACAGGGAGGGCTTTAGCTGACATTCCTGAGGGATTGATGTGTGCCTGGCAGTGTGCTCAGGACAGCTTGAGAAGTTTCTGCAGGGACCCTTCCCCAGGGCCTCACAGAACAGAGGTGCTGTGGTCATCCTGGTGGCAGCAGCTGTCATGGGGCCTGAGTTCCCCTCTCTCAGTCTTTTCCACTGCCCATTTGGTTGTAAGGCTGAACCATGATCCCTGACATTGCAGAGGGGTTAACCTGAGGGTGTGGTTGAAATTCATTTTGGTGAATCTTTTAAGTTTTTTTTTTTTTTTTTTTTTTGAGACAGTCTCACTATGTTGCCTTTGGTAGAGCTCTATGGTGTCACAGCTCATAGCAACCTCCAACTCTTGGGCTTAAGCGATTCTTTTGCCTCAGCCTCCCAAGTAGCCAGGACTATAGGTGCCCGCCACAACACCCAGCTATTTTTTGTTGCAGTTGTCATTGTTTCAGCTGGCCCGGACTGGGTTCAAACCCGCCAACCTTGGTGTATGTGGCTGGCGCTGTAACCACTGTGCTACAGGTGCTGAGCCCATTTTGGTGAATCTTTTGATCTTTTATCCCCCTGCCCCAGACAAGAGTCTCATTTTGTCACCCTTGGTAGAGTACAGTGGCATCACAGCTCACAACAACCTCAAACTCTTGGGCTCAAGTGATTCTTTTGCCTTAGCCTCCCGAGTAGCGGGGACTACAGCCCCCCCCACACACACACACAATACCCAGCTATTTTTAGAGATGAGGTGTTGCTCTGGCTCAGGCTGGTCATGAACCCGTGAATTCAGGCAGTCCACCTGCCTTGGCCTCTCTAGTGAATATTTTGATTGTGCTTCAGTTTAAATCCGGCCGCTTGCTAGTTTTCTACTGCCATGAGCTCTGACCAGTAGTGGCTAAAGAAGCTATTGCTAGCCAGAAGCAGAGCCCATTCTGCTGCCTCCCTGAGACTCCTGGAAGGCCAGCCTCTTCTAGTTCACCACCCAGAGAACCAGTGTGTCCTCCCTGCTGCTGTGCTGGGCCAAGGCTGAAGGGTTTTTTTTTTTTGCAGTTTTTGGCCAGGGCTGGCTTTGAACCCCCCACCTCCGGCATATGGGGCCGGGACCCTACCCCTTTGAGCCACAGGTGCCACCCAAGGCTGAAGCTTTTCAGAGCCTGGAGTGGTGGGTTTCTCTGCAGACACCACCCATGTGAGCGAAGTGTTTAGTTACACTTAGCTGTGAGGACCTGTGGGAAAGTGGTGTTTTTGTGCTGTTAGCCCTGGGATGTTGACCTGTGTTTTCCTGCTATCACTGGCTTTTCTCCCTCAGCTCTGATTTGACAGAGGTGGTGAGTGGCTGCAACTGGGGATCAGTCCTGGAGGAGCCATGCAGAAGAGGCTGCAGTGGGGAGTGGGATGGTGACCACAGCCTGCACATGCACCCAATGAATGTCCCTGAGGGTGCAGGCCGAGGGGTTCAGAGCATCTTCCTGTCTTCACACTCTTCTTGCCTTGAGACTGGGAGACAATTTTCTGGGGTCAGAAGCAGCACCCACCTGCTGACTGCATACCTCTGTTGTAGTCTGCCTGCTTCATCCAGCACCTTCCATCCACCCCACACGTGAGAGATTGGGTAGTGTTCCCTTCTAGGGCATAAGTCAGAGCTCATCACTGTTGTGCACGGCCTCGCTATTCCCTTAGGGTGGAATGTGGCCTGACCCTATCTGAGATGTCACCTGGGTGCAGTGGGGCTAGAGTGTGGGTGTGCAGTGGGATGGTGGATTGAGGTTGGGTGTGAGGGTGCAGCAGCGTGGTGGATTGAGGGTGGGTGTAAGTGTGCAGCAGGGTGGTGGATTGAAGGTGGGTGTGGGTGTGCAGTGGGGTGGTGGATTGAAAGTGGGTGTGGGTGTGCAGTGGGGTGGTAGATTGAAGGTGGGTGTGGGTGTGCAGTGGGGTGGTGGATTCAGGGTGGGTGTGAGGGTACAGCAGTGTAGCACACATCATCCCACAAGCCTGGACAGAGCACTGTCAGTTGGCATATTTTCCTTGGTGGTTGCCTGTATGCAGGGCTACCTTCCACTAATCCATCTTGTCTTAAAAATTAGACATTTTTGGCAGTGCCTGTGGCTCAGTGGGTAGGGCCCCTGCCCCATATACTGAGGGTGGCGGCTTCAAACCTGCCCCTGACCAAACTGCAACAAAAAAATAGCTGGGTGTTGTGGGGGGATGCTTGTAGTCCCAGCTACTCAGGAGGCTAAGGCAAGAGAATCACCTAAACCCAGGAGTTGGAGGTTGCTGTGAGCTGTGTGACCCCACAGCGAGGGCGGCAAAGTGGGACTCTGTACAAAAAAAAAAGTAGATGCCGTATATACTCGAGTATAAGCCCGAGTTTTTGTGCCGAAAAACCTGAACTCGGCTTATACTCGGGTCATACATGTTATTTGATTTGGTGCGCTTAGCTTAACAGGTAATCAAGCTAAATCACAAAGGTTAAAATCCTTCAAAACTGGATTCCTCCTCATCATCATCTGTATGTCCAAATAGAGCTTCAGCTGTATCTGATGTGACGGTATCAGCATTTAACCTACTGATTCCTCAATTATTGTAATTGTTTTGGTTACATATTTTTATTTTTGAAATTTACCAGTGGCTGCTGCGTTTTCCAACTCGGCTTATACTCGAGTCACTAAGTTTTCCCAGTTTTTAGGGTGAAATCAAGGGGGTCGGCTTATACTCAGGTCGGCTTATACTCGAGTATATACGGTATTTCGTGGCTGGTCACGGTGGCTCATGCCTATAATCCCAGCACTCTGGGAGGCCGAGGCAGGTGGATGGCCTGAATTTAGGAGTTTGAGAACAGCCTGAGCCACAGCAAGACCTTGTCTCTAAAAAATAGTTGGTGATGGCTCAGTGCCCGTAGCACAGTGGTTACAGCGCCAGCCACATACACTGAGACTGGTGGGTTTGAACCCAACGTGGGCCAGCTAAACGACAATGACCGTTGTAACAAAAAATAGCTGGGTGTTGTGGCAGGCGCCTGTAGTCTCAGCTACTTGGGAGGCTTAGGCAAGAGAATCACTTGCAAGAGTTTGAGGTTTCTGTGAGCTATGACACCATCGCAGTCTACTTAGGGTGACAAAGTGAAACTATCTCAAAAAAAAGAAGTTAGATATTTCGCTGGGCATGCCATAACTCACAGCTAGAATCCCAGCACTCGGGGGGGGGGGGGGGTCAAGGTGGGTGGATCACCTAAGCTTAGGAGTTTGAGACCGGCCTGAACTAAAGCAAGACCCCCTGTCTCTAAAAACAGGCTGAGGCAAGAGAATCGCTTGAGCCCAAGAGTATGAGGTTTGTGAAGCTATGAGGCCATGCACTCTACTGGGGGTAACAAAGTGAGACTATTTCTGCATCAATCCCTTGTGTTTTCTTTGAGGGGGAAAGTAAAATCTGCCTATTTATCTATTTGTCTTTATCTGATGCCTGTTACCATTTTAGCCTTTCCTGAACATGTAGCTCTGCTGTGCTGTGTCTTAATGTTGTGGAGGCACAGACCTGCTGAACTTTCTGTGAACTGAAACTCCACTTTTGTCAAACAGCTACTCTTTCGGGGCTGGGCGCAGTGGCTCATGCTTGTAATCCCAGCACTCTGGGAGGCCAAGGCAGGTGGATTGCCTGAGCTCACAGGTTAGAGACCAGCCAGAGTGAGACCCCGTTTCTAAAAATAGCTGGGTGTTGGGGCAGGTGCCTGTAGTCACAGCTACTCGGGAGGCTGAGGCAAGAGAATCACTTGAGCCCAAGAGTTTGAGGTTGCTGTGAGCCAGGATACCATGGCATTCTATGGTGGGTGACAAAGTGAGGTTCTGTTTTAAAAAAATAACAAACTCCTTTTCACTCCTGCTCCCTTGGCCTGACAGCCACTGTTCTTTCTGTCTTTAGGATTTTGACTACTGGTGAGGACCTCATATGAGTGGAATCATAATATTTGCCCTTTTGTGACTGGCTCCTTTCACTCAGCACAGTGTCCTCAAGGGACATCCCTGTGATAGTATGTGTCAAAATATTCTTCCCTTTTTTTTTTTTTTTTCAATATTTTTCTTTTTTCTTTTTTTCTTTTTTATTTTTGTACAGAGTCTCACTTTACTGCCCTCGGTGGAGTGCCGTGACGTCACAGGACTCACAGCAACCTCCAGCTCTTGGGCTTCCGCGATTCTCCTGCCTCAGCCTCCCGAGCAGCTGTGACTACAGGCGCCCGCCACAACGCCCGGCTATTTTTTTGTTGCAGTTTGGCCGGGGCTGGGTTTGAACCCTCCACCCTCGGTATATGGGGCCGGTGCCCTACTCACTGAGCCACAGGCGCCACCCATATTCTTCCTTTTCAAGGCTGACTAATACGCCATAGTGTGGGTGGAGCACATTGTTTATCCATTCATTTCTTCTTAGATACTTGGGTTGCTTCTACCATTTGGCTGTGGTGGGCAATGATGCTATGAACATGGGTGTGCTAGCCTTATGTTTGCTATTAGTGGAAGAGTACTTGTGAGTGAATCATTATCCTCAGGATCCGTGGTGTGTCCTGTGGGTGCTCTTCCAGTGCTGCGCTAGTGGGGACACTCCTGTTGCTCCCCGGGCCCCAGGCAGGCGCCCTGGACACACTTCCACACAGAGCTGTCCATGTGGAATTGATGGCAGCCAGCCTCGAGACTGGTGGATGCTGACAGAAAGGCTGGGTTGTTGGGTGGGATTCATAATTGGTTGTCTTTCATAGATGTTTAATGTTTTGAGTCTCTTTCTTCTGTTCATACCCTCAGAGAATGCATACCTGGTGCTGAGGTGTGGTTGCTGTATCTGCTTACTGCTGTTTTCTCTCTTCCCCACAGCCCCCCTGGCCACAGAGAAGACCCCTACCTCACAGAGGCAGGAAGGGACACTTTTGACAGGTTCTGCAGGCTCCGCCAAGGGGAGCTACAGGTGCTCAGTGGGGGCCTCTTGCAGCCCCCACACCCTGTGCTGGTGAAGGAGTGTGAGCTGGTGAAGGATGCACTGAATGTCCTGATTGGGGTCGTGTCTACCACGTTTTCTCTCTGCCAGGTGAGAAGTGCTCACTTCTGTTTGGGGGCCCACCCTCTAGTCACCTGTGGGGTGTCAGGGAAGGTCTGCTGTATGGGCCATGGTACCGGCCACGGATGACTACAGCCACAGCCATCCCATTTCATTTCTCAAAAGTGTTAATTTATTAATCTTTTGAAAACTGAACAACAGTAAGATGCTTGTTGCTATCAGTGAAACCATGGAAAATGCACCTCCCCATTTCTAGTCCCACCCTGCAGAGGGCTGAGGTATCTTTGGCACCTGCTCAGTGCTTACAAGCAGTGCAGACTCCAATTCCAGGAGCACCTGCTTTGCAGAAGAGTCAAATGGTTTGGATTTGTGAACTTGGCTGCTGCTCTTCTCTTGTCTCTCCTGGCCGGTGTGCTGGGGCTAAGGGTTGGCCCATTTACTTTTCCCAGGTGGGACATTTGGTGAGGTAGGGCAGGAGGTAGACCCATTCACCTTTCTTAGGTAGTACATCTGGTGGGAGAGGGTGGATTCTTTTAGTTGGGTCCACCCTATTTCAACAGGGTCTATCCTATCATCCCAGTCTTTTTTGTCTATTATAAGGAGGCGGGGTGATGGGCGTGGTATCTCTGACTACTTCCCGTGGGGGGAGGGGCTGCGTGGGTTGCCCGTGAAGACAATGGGAGAGGGAGGGGAATGAGGTAAGGGAGTGGCCTTTATAGGAACTCTTTTTCTGTCTGAGCTGTTTGGTATCCAGTAAGGTGAGGATAAGGTCTGCTTAATAAATCAAGAAATGAGGCAGAGGGTTACTGTTTGAAATTGAGAATGAGAAAAAAATCGTAATTAGTAAGCTTATCAGAGAATAACCAAAGAGGAAGATGGTCAGTGAGAGGCGGGAACTAGTTGCAGTTGCCAGGGCTGCCAGCAATCCTGAGAAGCCGTTTAATACCCATTACTGAGATCTCTGCCTGTTTTTTAGAGGATTTTTACAAGGTGGCAGTGTGGATGAAGTTTCTCCTGTGTTTCTTAGAAAAGAGAAAAATACTGGCTTATTTCTATAAGCAAAAATAGCTAGAGTTCCGTTTTCCAGGACGGCATCCAGGAGGCATTCTTATTTTCCAAGATCGTTGGTCTTTTGCAGCTAGGCTCAGGAGGGAACTTCAGCTATGTTCTGAGACCAAATCTTAAGAAAGACCTGGGCAGCCAGACCTCTGCAGGCTGGACACAGTTTGGGGGAAGGTTGGATTTCGGGCACCGCTTTGCTCAGAAGCCTTGTTTGTTGCACTTAAAGCAAGAGCCTGAGGAAGATTTTGTTTTTTTCGGAACGCCCTGTGGAGTTTTAAGAAGTAACCGGGCTTTGCTTAGTGACTGAAGCCAATATTGGAGCTCTAAGAGGCATTGCCTCCCCTTGATGGCCATATCAATGAGATCTTGCTAGGACTTCTGAGGGCCCTGGAGGAAATTCTACCACATTTTTTTTCCTACCTCTTATGGAAGAGGGTCGGTGGGGGGCCGTGGAAAGGAGGTGATGGGATATTGTCTAAGGGAAGGATGTGGACGTGAGGGTTGGAGGGCAATGAGAATGGGTGGCTGATGGGAAGTTATGACGGAAGAGAGATACCCTATACCAGGCTTCCTCAAACTTTTTAAACGGAGGGCCAGTTCACTGTCCCTCAGACCATTGGAGGGCCTGACTACAGTTTAAAAAAAAAAAAACAACTATGAACAAATTCCTATGCACACTGCACATATCTTATTTTGAAGTAAAAAAACAAAACGGGAACAAATACAATCACATCACTTCATGTGGCCCGCGGGCCGCAGTTTGAGGACCCCTGTCCTACACAGAGAAGCTTCCCAGGTACTCTTATCCAGAGAATGGAGGGATTGTAGGAGGAGGGTTGGAGAGGAGCAGTAGGGGCTGTGGAAGGGTCTCAGGACTCGTGCCAGGAGAATCAGGGAGGGTTCACAGGATGAACACAGGGAAGGAATATTTCAGAGTGTGAGAAATGCCTGGATATAAGGGATTTCTGACCATTTGCCTAATTTTTTTTTTTCTTGAGACAGAGTCTCACTGTGTCGCCCTTGGTAGAGTGCCATGGCATCACAGCTCACAGCAACCGCAGACTCTTGGGCTTAAGTGATTCTCTTGCCTCAGCTTCCCAAGTGGCTAGGACTACAGGCATTTGCCTAATTTTTGACAATAATTACTGAGATCAGGGAGAATTAAGAGATGGAAGGTGCCATGTTGAGGCCAGTGCAAGAAAATGAGGCGTTTAGGTTTGAGGTCAGGATGTTACAGAGTATGAGATTTTAAAGAACCACCAGAGACATCAATTAATTAAAACCAATTTTAGGAGTTTTTATTAGGTTGGCCAACCAACCTACGTGGATACAGAGGGAACAGCCCAGGCCATGAGAAGGGAAGGTTTTATATAGGGTAAATTATTTATGCTATCGGGGCTTTGTGCAGTTCAGCCAGCTAGCAAGCAACCAAACCATAGGTTTGTTACAGAAGCAAAAAGACATTATAGCACTTACAGGTTCAGCAGTCACTGATCACAAGTCAGGGTAGGAAAACAATGTTACTCTGAACGTGGGTCAGGCAATAATTGCAGTGCCACACTGGCAGCTACTCTTGTTCCTTTATTTTATTTTAGCTACTTCCTTCTTTCAAGCAAGGGTAAGGGGTTTCGGGGGGTTTCCCATCCCACCTCAAGGATAGGACTTCAGAGGCTTGAGATTAGTCAAAAGGCAGCTTAGAGGTGAAGAAGGGGAAATGCGTGGCTGAGCGGTGCCCATATCGAAAACATTAGATGGATGAAGTTTAAACAGGATTGGAGAGGTTTCCTGTTTTCTTTTTGTCTCCCTGAAAGAAGGATCCACTTAGCTGGGTCCGATACGGTATACTTTGGCACCCCAAAGGGGCTTCTCCCCATCAGATGAAAGGCTACGAAGCCAAAGATGAAAGATTATTCTGAGGCGCGAGACGAAAGGAAAACGGAGGTTCAGTTTGTGCAATTAAATTGACTTTATTCCTCCTGGGTGCAGATGGGGTAAGATTTCCAAATGGGAAGAAATCTACATGTGGGTAATGCCAAACAGGGTTTTTTTTTTTTTTTTTTTTGTTTGTTTGTTTGTTTTTCCAAACAGGGGTTTTAAAGGTCAGGAAGGTGGAGGTCGGGACATTCCCTTTCTTGGGTTAGACATTGAATCTTTTTTTTTTTTTTCATAGCTTTTTTCTTTCTTTTTTTTTCTTGAGACAGAGTCTCTGTCGTTCTAGGTAGAGTGCTGTGGCATCACAGCTTACAGCAACCTCAAACTCTTAGGCTTAAGTGATTCTCCTGCCTCAGTCTCCCAAGTAGTTGGGACCACAAACACCCACCACAACACTCGGCTATATTTTTGTTGTAGTTGTCATTGCTTAGCAGGCCCCGTCTGGGTTCAAACTTGTGAGCCCCGGTGTATGTTGCCAGCACCCTAACCACTGAGCTACGGGCGCCGAGCCTATAGCTATCTTATCATTCCAGGTAAAGATTTGTGAGTTTTGTTGATTTTTTCAAAGAATCAACTTTTACTTTAGTTGATTCCCTCTTTTTCTTTTCTTTTCTTTTTTTTTTTTAAATAACAACTGTGTTCAGATATAATTCACACACTGCACAATTCACCCATTTCAAGTACAGAGTTTAAGACCACACTTTCAGGGGTCTCTTGTATAGTTTGTTCATTTGTTAACAGAGAAGGTTCCTTGAAAGTCTAGAAGAGAGAGAAAGAGAAAAAGTGAGAAAGGAAAGAAAGGGATGAAGGAAAAAAAGCTGATTCCCTCTGTTTTTCTACTATTTTTATCTTTGTTTTTTTTTTCTTTTTTTTTGAGACAGAGCCTCAAGTTGTCACCCTGGGTAGGGTGACTACAGGTGCTCGCCACAACGCCTGACTATTTTTTGGTTGCAGCCGTCATTGTTGTTTTGCGGGCCCGGGCTGGATTCAAACCTGCCTGCTCAGGTGTATGTGGCTGGTGCCTTAGCTGCTTGAGCCACAGGTGCCAACCCATGCTCTGATCTTTATTATTTCTTTCCTTCTCCTAGTTTTGAGTTTAACTGCTCTCTTAGTAATATTTCCTAAGGTGTCCAGTGTGGCTTTTGGCTTGTTTTCTCGGAGCTGTGACATGGCTCAGTACATGTGGCTGTGAGGCTGTTTTCGGAGTTCCCATGCTCTGTGGCTGTGCAGTTGTAGAGAGTATGTAGCAATAAACATGTATTTTTCAGTGTGGCTGGTGAAAAATTATACCTTGTTGGTTTGTTATGTTTTTTGTTATTAGGGCTGGGATACTTTTGAGTATGCCTTTTGGGTATTTTTAGAACTTCCTATGGGTTTGTCTTATTTTTATTTTATTTTTTTTGAGTCAGAGTCTCACTATGTTGTCCTTGGTAGAGTGCTGTGGCGTTATAGCTCACAGCACCCTCAAACTTTTGGGCTTAATCGATTCTCTTGCCTCAGCCTTCTAAGTAGCTGGGACTACAGGCACCTGCCATAATGCCAGGCTAGTGTGGGTGTGTCTTAGTTTGAGTGCCCGGTCTTGGGGGTAGTCTGGGTAGTTTGGTGTTGGAACCCAGGTGCCTGATGTGTGTGACCCTCTCCTGTGCTCCTGCCCAGCTGGCCCAGGCTTTCACAGTGAAGTGTGGTGTCCACGTGTCAGGAGCGTCTCCTGAGAGCATCAGCAGCCTTCTCTCAGAGGTGGCTGAATATGGGACCTACTACACACGCCTGAGTCATTTCTCTCTGCAACCCGTCTTAGATGCTTCATATAGCAAGGGTCTCGTGTTCCAGGTATGGCCTCAGCCTCACAGCTGTCACACACCTTCAGGAAAACTATGTGCACATTCTGGAAGGTGGGGAACAGAGACTACCCCAGGGCCACCGAGTCTAAACCTTTTATTTCTTTGGTAACACCTAACCCCTGATAGTTACCCTTCAGGAATGGGTTGACCGGTCCTAATGTTTGACTTCACCTATCATTCCACTGGACACCTGGGACAGATGTGTTTGAGGGAACTTATAGGTGCTGGGGTTTCTGAGCTAAGTCTGGCTCAAGGAATAACTGGTTGATACAGTTACAGCTGACTCATGTGCTAGGTAGAATCCCATGGGATAGCAGGGTGTGACCTGAGTGGGCGAGGACAGGCAGGGCGTGTCAGGAGAACTGAGGAGCTTCAGGCCCAAGGGGACTGGGCTGTGTGGGTTCCTTTGAGCATTGGTGCCATAGTGGAGCTGTGGGGGTGACAGATGGGGTTTAGGCTGTAGGCTGGGGAGGGGGTATGGCCCTTAGTGGCATGGGAGGACCTTCCAGGCAGAGGAGCAGTTAAGTGTGGAGCTCTGATGGAAGGTGGAGAATAGGTCAGAGAGGGTGTCCAGGGGGAGGGAGGCAGACTTGTGGTTCTTGGTTATGTGCTGTGTGTGGGCACCCACGCCAGGCCACATGACTCTGGTTGTGTGTGGGCTGAGGTTTGTTCTAGGGCGTGTCCCTTAGGGGCTGTGCTGCTGTGGTGCAGCTGAGGACACTGGTGCTTCCCAGACCACTGTGGTCTTAGCAGCTGAGGCTTTCCAGGGTTAGCCCTGTGTGCAGAGCCTGATCACCCTTCCAGCAACACCCCAGAACCACAGATAAATTGCAAAGAAGCCTTTGTGGTGGCTTCCTGTGAAGGGTCTTTGCTTCTAGCTGGGTTGGGATGGCTGACTTAACCCATAGATGGCAGCTGCTTGGGAAATGGAGCCCAAGGTTGTGGTAGAGAGACAGGGCCTGAGCTTGGGGCCTTGTCCGTGTGTCTGGCTGCTCTTCTCCTAGCCCCTTGCCCATAGGCCTTCACCAGCGGCCTGAGGAGGTACCTGCAGTACTACCGGGCCTGCGTTCTCTCCACACCTCCCACCCTGAGCCTCCTCACCATTGGCTTTCTGTTCAAGAAACTGGGCCGGCAGCTCAGGTGAGCCTTGTGGGTGGCCGGGGGTTTGCAGGGTGGTGGAGGGTCAGCCCTAGTCTCTGGCAAGGAGGGCCCATGAGCACAACCCACCGCAGGTGTTGAGATGGCTCCTGGCTGGCTGAGCCCACCAAATGCTAGGCGGTGTGGCATCTGCCATTGGCTCCTTGTGGCCAGCCCGGGAGCTCCTGTCTGAATAGGACCCAGGGTTAGTAAACACCTAGGCAGGGTGTTAAGTGCTGTTGGGAGAAAGGGTGCTGGGGAGCTGGGGTATGTGTGTGGGGGGCTCCACATAGGAGATCCGAGGGCTAAGGGTGCCTGGTACAGTGAGGGAGGGGGTTTTTGGTGCCTGCAGACACATGGTACTCCATGTACTGTGTGCCACATACACCAGTGTAGGAGAAAGGGGCCTGCAAGGGGCTTGGTTCTCCAGGCCAGGAGATGGTGGTGACATGGGCAATGTGGTGGGGGCCTCAGGTGGAGCCCAGGTGTGGGATGGTGGCTTCATAGACACAGGATGGCTGGAGTCTTTGCTTTGACACAGGAGGGCCTGAGAGTGGGTGCGGAGCTGGGTGGCACATTAAGGGTGGGGGCCTGGCAGGTAGGTTAGATCTGGGTTTCTGGGGTGAGATGGTTTTAGAGTCTGGGTGGGTGGGCCAGTGACTTGGAAAAGCACAAAGATACACCTGGTATGTGGCCCAGATTTGGGGACCCAGAGCCCTGTCACTTGGACTGATCCCATTCTGGGTCTAGGTACCTGGCTGAGCTCTGTGGCGTGGGCATCGCACTCCCAGGAGCCAGTGGAGGAGGGCCCAGGGCTGCGTTCCCCACTGTGAGTTGTGCCTCTTTGCTGAGAGTGGAGGCCTGGCCAGCTCCAGGAAGTGGGGGTGGCTGTGAGCAGCCCCTTGGGCCACTGCTGGATGGGGCTCCCCTCGTCACAAACTCCAGTGCGCCGAGTCCATTCCCTTGCCTTTCTGCAGGGAGTGAAACTGCTGTCCTACCTCTACCAGGAGGCTCTGGGTAACTGCAGCAACGAGCACTACCCTGTGCTACTGTCCTTGCTGAAGACTAGCTGCGAGCCCTACACACGGTGGGCAGCAGGCCTGGGTGCCCCAAGCAGGCAGGGGTGGGGGCGAGGCTGTGCTCAGGCCAAGGTGACTCTGGCGGTAGCCTTCTGTCAGACACCCACAGGGTGCAGTCACATACCAGGAAGGCAGCATGGGTAACTGGACTCTGGCTGTGGGCATCCTGGGTGAGAGGCCCTGCCCACCCCATGCACCAGCCACACCTACCTCACTGCTGGTCTCCCTGTCGTCCTTGCAGATTCATCCATGACTGGGTATACAGTGGGGTCTTCAGAGATGTTTATGGCGAGTTCATGATTCAGGTGAACCATGAGTACCTGGGCTGCAGAGGTGAGTGGCCGCTGTTGCCCCACGCCTATAGGCTTGTGTTCAGGGCCACTGTGACGCAGCCCCTGCTATGCTCTGCCACCCTCAGATAAGCTCTACTGGACCCACGGCTATGTACTCATTTCTAAAGACGTAGAAGACTGTGTGCCTGTGTTCCTGAAGCATATTGCCTATGATGTGTACGTCTGTGGCAAGACCATCAACTTGCTGAGGCTGTGCCATCCCCGGGTGAGGAGGGTTTTATCTGTCTGTGCCTCTGGGCGAGGGCTGCCCTGGTTGAGGAGGGTCTTGCCCATATACATGTCCAGGCGAGGGCCGTGCCTGGGAAGGGCTCTGGGCGGCCAGGAGTGAGTACAGCGGCTGTGCCTGAATCCTTGTGCCACCTGCCCCAGGGTCTGCCCAGGGCTCACCACAGGTCCTCTCTTGGGCAGCATTACCTCTGTTGGTCTGATGTCCCTGTGCCTCCCATCTCGGTGATTTTCTCCCTTGAGGAGTTAAAGGAGATTGAGAAGGACTGTGCTGTCTATGTTGGGCGGATGGCAAGGGTGGCTCGCTACAGCTCCATCAGCAAAGAAGAGAAGGTGCGTGCACCACCGTCACTTCCCTGTACTACCTGGGGTTTCAGGCTGATGGGTAAGGGCATGGCGTTGGGACGTACAAGATGAGGAGTCTCCCTTCTGGCTTGTCTACCCTGGTGGTGGCTAGTGGGTGCTGAGGGGGAGCCAGATGCCTAGGACAGGGGCCATGTCCCCCTTCCTGGGTCTGGATGACCTGGCCTGAACCTTAGACTTTTCTGCTATGGGCACCTCCACTGGGGTTTCTCTTGGGCTTGCCAGCTCCAGACAGACTCAGTTCTGGCCAGCTCCAGGGCCACAAGGCTGAGGTTCTGTGCTCAAGTGGCCTCAACAAACTCCTCTCTTGCTCAGAAGGGATGGATGCCCCTGGGACAGGGGCTGTGCATGTATATCTTGTGTACTTGGTGGGGGTTTGTTGGTGAGGTCATTCCCATTCCCAGGAATACTCTTCCTGGACTGGTACCTGGTGGGCAGTAGGGACCCCTAGGCAGGGGCAGACCCAAGAGGCCTAGCAGGGAAGCCCTGTGTCTTAGACCCCCCCCCCCCCCCCCAGTCTCCCTCCAGGGCAGGCACTCTCAGCCTGGGTCCTCAGCCCCAGACGTCTCTGAGAGCCTATTGGCTCCAGCCTTGCTCTTCTCAGAACGGAAGGGATCTGCCTGTCATCATCTGGCGCCTTCTTGTGGTCTTGAATTGTGCATTCTACCTGTTGACCCTGAATCTGCATGGGGTGTCGAAGGGGCAGATGTGACAAAAGCTGGTGCCTCAAGCAGCCATCCCCTTTCCTAGGCTGTCCCAGGTGAGGGGACAGAGGATTAGGACAGTTTGTTTACTGATTATCTTAGGAATTACGTATGGAAATTGCAAAACAAGAATTAATCGTCCACGCCCGGGAAGCAGCATCCAGGGTCCTGAGGGAGCTGAGTGGTAAGCATGGGCTCAAGTCTTCCCCTTTGCAGTCTGGGGCCCCTGTGGGGTGTCCTTGTGACTGTGCACCTCTCATCATACCAATGTAGACAGGCAGATGTTGGAGCAGATGGCTTTGGATGCCCGGAAGCGGGAGCAGTTTCAGAGGCTGAAAGAACAGTTTGTGGAGGACCAGGAGGTGGGTGTGTGCCACCCCTAGGGGTTCAGGATTGTGGAGTCCTGATATAACCAACCAGGCTGTTGTTGTGCAGCGACGCCTGGCAGCCAGACAGGAGGAGCTGGATGATGACTTCAGCTATGCCCGTGAGCTCCGAGATAGGGAGAGAAGGCTGAGGTCGCTGAAAGAGGAGCTGGAGAGGAAGGCGAGGTAGGTGGCGGGACTACAGGCAGGTGGAGGTTGCAGAACCCCACAGTGGTACTTTGATGTTGGTGATGATGACTTGACTTTCTCTCTTTTTTTTTTTAACCTTTTTAAAATTTTTATTTATTTATTTATTTGCAGTTTTGACCAGGGTTGGGTTTGAACCCGCCACCCTGGGTATATGGGGCCAGCGCCCTATGCCCTGAGCCACAGGCGCCACCCGATGACTTGACTTTTTCATTTTGAAAAATGTCAAGTGTAGGGTGGCGCCTGTGGCTCAGTGGGTTGGGCGCCGGCCCCATATACCGAGGATGGCGGGTTCAATCCTTGCCCTGGCCAAACTGCAAAAAAAAAATAGCTGGGCAGTGTGGTGGGCACCTGTAGTCCCAGCTATTCAGGAGGCTGAGGCAAGAGAATCACCTCAGCCCAGGAATTGGAGGTTGCTGTGAGCTGTGTGATGCCACGGCACTCTACCAAGGGTGACAAAGTGAGACTCTACAAAAAAAAAAAAAAAAAAAGAAAAATGTCAAGTGTACATTAAGGTAGACCTATACACTTGAACCCAGAGCACCCCCCTGAATTCAGTGCATGTAGCCATTATGCTGTATTCAGACATCATTGGCTTGGCTATCCTGAATGTCCTTTGCATGGATTATAATTAAGGCAACAACCACGTGCTGTGTTTGGTGTCCTGTCTCTATGTGTTTATCATAAATTTTTTTTTTTTTTTTGAGACAGAGTCTCATTATGTTGCCCTCAGTAGAGTGTTCTGGCGTCCCAGGTCACAGGCAACCTCAAACTCTTGGGCTTAAGCAGTTCTCTTGCCTCAGCCTCCTATAGCTGGGACTATAGGTGCCCGTCACAACATGCGGCTAATTTTTGTTGCAGTTGTCGTTGTTTAGCTGGTCTGGGCTGGGTTCAAACCTGCCAGCGTTGGTGTATGTGGCTGGCGCCATAACCACTGTGCTACGGGTGCCGAGCCAGTATTTATCATAATTCTAAATAGCTCTGGTTTGTGTATTTTTATTTTTTTATATGTATGTATCTATATATTTTAGAGGGTTACTCGTTGCCCCAGCTAGAGTGCAGTGGCATCATAATGGTTCACAGGAACCTCAAACTCCTGGGTGCATGTGATCCTCCTCCCTCAGCCTCCCAAGTAGCTGGGACTGTAGGTGCATGTCACCACACCCAGCTAATTTTTTTATTTTTGTTTGTTTATTTTTTTGAGACAGGTTCCTTCAGTTGCCCTCAGTAGAGTGCCATGACATTGTAGCCCACAGTAACCTGAAACTCTTGGGCTTAAGCAATCCTCTTATCTTAGCTTTCAGGTAGCTGGGACTATAGGTGTCTGCCACCACACTTGGCTATTTTTAGAGACAAGGTCTCCCCTGGCTATTACTTAGGCTGGTCTTGGAACTCCTGAGTTCAAGTGATTTACTTCCCTTGGCCTCGCAGAGTGCTGGGATTACAGGAGTGAGCCACTGTGCTCAGCCAGAACTGGAGCCTTGAAGGGTCTGAGCTGTTCAGCATCTTAGAGAAAGCCCTTTGGAGGAGAGGGTGGCCATGTCCTGCTCAGCCTATGGGATGACCAGTGAGGGCTGAGCATGTAGGGGTGTGTGTGTGTCTGTGTATGCACTTATGTTTGTGTATGTGCATGCATGTGTGTGCATGTGAGTAGATTTTCTACCATTTGTACATGGAGAAAAGGCACAGGGAACATGTTTTTGGTTTATGGCAGCCAGATTGGTGATGGCCAACCTGGGTCTAAGCCCAGTTGCCTGCTAGAGAGGCTTAGCCACTGGGAGTGACAGGCAAGGTAGGCTTTGAATTAAGCAAATAAAATGCTTGCATTGGTTTTGCTTCACACACTTTTACACATTAGCCTCAGTCGGTGGGGGCCTGCACCTGTAGAATGGGAAGACGTATGGTGTGCACTCAGAAGTGAGGCCTGGTTTCTTGAGGGGCTGGGAGCCCCCACCTGGCTTCAGGTTGTGTAGTCTCATCCTGTATTTGTTAGACAGGATGCAGGCAGGCAGGTGCCTCCCAGGTCTTCAAGTGACACCCCTGGAGCTGCATCACCAGCAGCATCTATGGCATGGCCTCTTTATGGACAGTCCAGCCCAAGTAGTGCCTGCTGCGTGGGGTGACTCTGGTGACCGTGTCCTCTCTGGGCAATGGCTTCAGGCAGGCCCTGGTCGACCGTTACAGCAAGTTGTCTGCAGAGGCAGCTCGGCGGGAGCAGAGGGCACTGTGGAGAGTCCAGAGGCACCGACTGGAAAGTGCACGGCTTCGTTTTCTCTCAGAAGATCAGAGATGCATCCAGGTACCACAGCAGTTTTAGATGGAGGCTCTTGCCCTAGCTTTGAACCCCCTGAAACTGCACACAGATGTATGTGCAGGTGTCAGTTTGGGCTGGTGTTTCTCATAGGTTTGCAGAAGGGCACTGTGCTGCCTCTTGTGACACCAGTCACACAGGTACAGATAGATGGTAAGAAGCTCGCAGGTGCTCAGCGCCTCTGCATCCAGGCTCCCAGCTCAGGCCAGCACAGGCCTCATATTGCTCAGTGTGTTTGGCTGCCGTGTATGGTGGCTGGGTTAGGCTGGGTACCAGCTCCCCTAGTCACTCCTTAGCTGATGCTCTTGTCTTGCTAGCTTGAATTTCAGGGGGTACTAGAAGATGTGCCGGAGGGTCACAGGCCCCAGGAGCCGCTTGCTGTTCTTCAGAGTGCATGCTCCCAGGTGAGGGGCCAAGACAGAACCCAGGGTGCCCAAGCTTGGAGTTGGGTGTGCTGGCCTGGCCGTGTGCCATGGTCCTTGGTGCTTGCTGAGTGTTGCTGAACTTGGGGCATGTGGTAAGGTAGCTGGAGGAAATGAGAGGTCAGACTGGGTCTGATGGTACTTGTGTTTCAGGCTACGTCTCTGGGTCCTGAGCAACCAGACAGAGGGCAAGGCTGTGATTCCAGGCCCAGAAAGCAGCACTTGGGCACCTGGGACTATGTCCACAGTCCAAGTGTACCCATGTCACCATCCCTAGAGGCTACAGCAATGGGGGCTTGTGGGGCGCTCCAGCCAGGGGATGGGGCTGAGCCCTTCTCTGCTGGCCTCAGCGTTGGAGACTTTCTGCCCATGGGCCTGGAGGCTGAGCAGCCTGTGCAGACCAGTGAGGCCCCCCTGTTGGAGGAAGTGCTGCAGACCATCTGTCCAGATCTGCCCTCTGCATTTCTTGGGGAGACAGCTGCAGCAGCCAGCACTCAGTCCTGTGAGCTGCAGGAGTATGATTTTAGTACCATCCTGAGGCCAGCTGTGGCCACTTCACCTTCTCCAGGGACCTTCCAGGCTATAGAGGGCAGCTTGAGCAGCTCAGGGCAGCAGATGTGGGGGGACACTGGCATGAAGCTGGATGCATGTGTCCCTGACACACAGGGGGCTCTGCCTCAGTCATACCCACACAGCAATGTCACTTCTGAGGAGGGGAACAGCCACTCCACAGAGCAGCTTCTTGGGCACATGTCAGGGGATGATATTCCCACAGAAGGCTGTGTTCGTGGAGCAGCCCCCTCTTGGCCACAGTGGAACCTCCATGGGCACATGTCAGACACCAGCATCAGGGTCGGGGAGGACATGTCAGATGTGGCCCCCTCCCGTCCACGGTGGAACCTCCACAGGCATGTGTCAGATGCCAGCATCAGGGTCGGGGAGAACGTGTCAGATGTGGCCTCCTCCCGTCCACGGTGGAACCTCCACGGGCACGTGTCAGATGCCAACATCAGGGTTGGGGAGAATGTGTCAGACATGGCCCCCTCCCGGCCATGGTGGAACACTCATAGACACATCTCTCAGTTCCCCATGATGCTGGGGACACTGTCATCAGAAGCTGAGCCAAACATGTCTGGAACCCCCCAGGCCTCCCCTGGCCAGGTGTCTGAGGCAGGCCTCAGCCCTGGAGCACAGAGCCTCGCCCTGGAGAGTGGGCCACAGTCCCCTGTGGAAATGGTGCTCTCAGTGTACTCTTCTGCCTTGGACAGTGAGGAAGAGAGCAACCTCCAGACCTCACCATCAGCTGTGGCCAGACCTCATATTCCGGGAGATGGTGTCCATGAGGAGCCAGGTCAGAGAGGGACAAACTGGTGGTGAAAAGTGGGCTTTGGGGCCAGTGAGGCCACAAAGCCTGGGCAGGAAAAGGAGGAGGCAGTCTGTGAAGTTGTTAGCTAGATCCTGAGATGCTCTTCTGGGTCCATAGGAGGTGCATCCTGAGTCAGGGCTGGCCTGCTGTCTCAGTGGGCACTTGGTCCTGACACTCCTCCCCTACTTTTGTGCCCACCCAGGCCCAGGGAAGAGTGGAGACATTGAGGACCTCTCTGCAAGTTGGCATTTGAACCCACAGGTCAGTGTGGGCACATTCTGGGGTTTTTGGGGATTGGGGAGCATGCCAGGAGGGCTCTGTCCCTCTAGGTCCCATGTGCTGTGGCGGTTCTCTGAGGCCGGCCTCTTTGCAGAAAGATGCAGCTGCCCAGAGCAGCCCAGGCTCTGGCAAGGAGGCAGCAGAGGCGGAGGCCCGGCGCTGGGGTTGGGAGCAGACCTACCTGAAAGGCCTGGCCACACAGTATCGTCTGGAGCAGTACCCGGACAGCTACGAGGCCATGTGTGAGTGGACAGGCTTGAGCTGGGCGGTAGGTGGGAGCCGAGGGCCAGCGTCACCTACAGTCTGGTTTCGCGCAGCGGATCCCCCTGCAGCTCACCTGCTACACCACGTGCTTCCGCGGGCTTTCGCCTTCCCTGTGGGCCCTCAGGGCCAGTCAGCAGCGGATGAGACTGCAGTGCAACTGAGTGAGCTGCTGACGCTCCCTGTGCTCATGAAGCGCTCGATCACCGCCCCGCTGGCTGCCCAGTGAGTGCCGGGTCTGCCCTGCTCTCATGCCCAAACTCCCGGCTCCGCCCCTCCGCCTCAGCCCGGTGCCTAACTCCAGGCCCCACCCTCAGTCCCGCCCCTGACTCCAGCCCCGCCCCCAGCATCTCCCTAGTGAACAAGGCTGCTGTTGACTACTTCTTCGTGGAGCTGCACTTCGAGGCGCACTGCGAAGCGTTGCGGCACTTCCTGCTGATGGAGGACGGCGAGTTTGGCCAGTCACTCAGTGACCTGCTCTTCGAGAAAGTAACGGCACAGGCTAGGGGAAGAGGTGGGGAGGGAGGGAAGGAAGGCGCGGAGGGAGGGAAGGAAGGCGCGGAGCCTCGGCCCTGCGGAGCGGCTCCGGACTCCGCCCCTTTCCCGCCTCAGCTTGGGGCTGGGCTGACGCCTGGGGAGCTCCTCAGCCCGCTGGCCCTCAACGCAGTCTTGAGCAAGGCCCTGCAGTTCAGCCTCCACGGGGACTCCCCGCACGCCGCCAACCTCTCTTTCGCCCTCAAGTACCTGCCTGAGGCGTTTGCGCCCAACGCCCCAGATGTGCTGAGCTGCCTGGAGCTCAGGTACAAGGTCAGCGCTGGCCCTCATGGTGTGGACACGAGGGGCATGAGCCGAGGGCTGCTGCTGAGTGGGACTTAAGCCGAGGGCTGCTGCTGAGTGGGCCTTGCTGAGCAGGTGGACTGGCCCCTCAACATGGTCATCACTGAGAGCTGCCTGAGCAAGTACAGTGGCATCTTCTCCTTCCTGCTGCAGCTGAAGCTCATGATGTGGACGCTGAAGGACATCTGCTTCCACCTCAAGCGCTCAGGTAAGGCTGCCTGGGGCCAGGCTGGCCCATGGGGCTGCTTCTCACCCTGGGGCCTGGGGCCACTGCTCATCCTCTGCCCTCTGCCCAGCCCTGGTGAGCCGCGTGGCCAGCTCCGTGCAGTTTCGCCAGCTGCAGCTGTTCAAGCATGAGATGCAACACTTCGTGAAGGTCACCCAGGGCTATATCGCCAACCAGATCCTGCATGTCACCTGGTGTGAGTTCAGAGCCAGGCTGGCCGAGGTGGGTGACTTGGAGGCGATTCAGCGAGCCCATGCTGAGTACCTGCACAAGGCTGTCTTTAGGTGAGGCTGGGGTCACCAGGGTCCTGTCCCTAGCCCCCAGGGCGCTGCCCACCAGCAGCACCACCTCCATGCAGGGGCCTGCTGACGGAGAAGGCGGCACCGGTCATGAACATCATCCATAGCATCTTCAGCCTTGTGCTCAAGTTCCGCAGTCAGCTCATTGCCCAGGCCTGGGGCCCTGCCATTGGCCCTCAGGGTGCTGAACACCCCAACTTCGCCCTCATGGAGCAGTCCTATAGCACCTTCAAGTACTACTCCCACTTCCTGTTCAAAGGTGAGTGAGCCCCCTTCAAGGCTGGGGCTCAGGGCTGTGGGCTTAAGTCTGAGCCTCTCACTTACTCCTCAGTGGTGACCAAGCTGGTAAACCGTGGCTACCAGCCCCACCTAGAAGACTTCCTGCTGCGCATCAACTTCAACAACTACTACCAGGACGCCCGAGGGCCTCCCCCACAGGGGACATGTGGGAAATAAAGGGGTCTCAGCCTACCATTGCCTCTACTCTGTCTTGGGCTGGGCACAGGGCAGGGGGAGGAATGACCAAATGGAGGCAAATTTGAGGAAGCTGGTGGTTTATTTAGGGGCCTGGGAGACACACGTGGGGCTGGAGGAGCCATTTGGTTGGTGAGACCGGCGCTGCCTTTCCCCACACACGGCTGAGCTCCCCTCACAGGGAGCTCACTGGGCCATGCTGTTGAGCTGATGTCAGACAGAGACGGGTCAGGTCCTGACTGTGCGACTCTGCCATCACAGAGAGACGGGCAAGGGGGGTAGTCTGGTGCCGTCTCGTGACTCTGCAGCACTTGAGGGCCTCAGAGGCTCCAGGAACCTGGAGCCTCCGAGGCAGTTATGAAGATCATGTCACACACAGTTCTGCTGCCCAGAGTGGGGGCTTACTGCTGTAGGAGAGCTTCCTGCTGGCTGCCCTGTTGCCATCTTTGGGCTCTGCAGCTGCCTGCCCCTCACTGTCATAAGGGGTCTCCAGCAGCTTCAGTACACGCTGTACCTGAGGGACATCAAAGATAAGGGGTCTGAGGCCACCCCTCCCTTCTGGGGACACAGTAGGGGGCTGGCAGGCATGCTTGCCTCTGAGAAGTCTCCACCCTCGGCAGCCTCGATGGCGGTCTGTGCGATGTAGTTTCTCAGCACGTACTTGGGGTTGTTGGCGCGCATCACACGCTTGTGCTCAGCCTGCCAGGTGGCCATGTCCCCAGCACACTCCATGTCCTTGTCCAGCCGAGCTCTGGAATCACATCTGGGCTGGTCTTTCCCAGGTGTGGCACATGCCACCCCCAGGCCATCTGCAGCCACCGAGGCATGGTGCCCTGGCGGCCATGGGCTCACCTGTACTGCTGAAGCCAGCCAGTCCAGCGTTCCCTGTTCCGGCTCTGCAGCTCGTCTGGGCTTAGCTGCTCCAGCTGAGCCTGCTGCTCCACACGCTCAAGCTCCCTCGTGATGTTTGCCCGTGTGCCCATGAGTGCAAACAGCTGTGGGTTTGACTGCGCCAGCATAAGCATCATGGAGACCTGCCTGTGGGGTGTGGACAGTGCAAGGTGTGTCTTGGGGCTGCTAGGAGGACCTGTCCCCAGCCTGGAGCCCTGTTGGTGAGCCCGGGTGGGCACCCACTACCCATGTTCTGCGGAAGGCAGGGACAATGTCTCTAAGGCTGGGTGTTTTCACCTATGTCCTAACTGGATGCGTTTCCTCCTGGATCCTCACTGACCCCCCAGGGTTTGATGCCTGTGGGGTGCCTACTGCTATTAGGACTCTTCCCAAAGGCTTCCCTGCTAACTGGTGTTCCCACAACCCCTGCTGCCAAGTTCCTTTCTCTGTGACCAGAGGCAGCTGCTGCCACAACCAGCACTTTGCTGTATCATCCCCCACCCTGTGGGCAGCTCTTCTGTAGAGAGGCAGTGTGGAAAGGGTGGCCTAAGGGTTTTCTCCGTTAAGCCAGAGACTGTTCTGATTGAAGCCCACCTGCAGCAGAGCCATACCACCCTCACACCTGTGTCAGTATTATTTGTTTACTTGGTGCCAAATGCACTCCAGTGCCATGATAGGACTGGATTGCCCCTTTCTCTGGGAGTGACCACCTGGATCCTCAGACATAACCCCAAGAACCCAGCTACCTCTGTCTCCACATTCCCCTCAAACTATATTCTGAAAATTCTTCCCTTTCTGGAAACAAATTCCAAGGAAGCAAGACCCAGATACCCACCGGGGATCCATCTGGGGTCGGAAGGTAAGTCTCAGCTCCTCCAGGGAGGCACATTGTGCAGTGAGCACAGCCAGGAACTCCTCCAGGCCTGGCGACTCCCGCTCAGCCGGGAAGGAGCTCAGTGAGTAGAAGGTATTGGTGAAGTCAGCACCTACAGCACAGGCAGCTCAGGGCTGGGGGCTGTTGTGGGCCCCACAGTTCTCTCCATAGCACTGTCCCACTGCCAGACTGACCCACATCCTCTGGGCAACATGTGCTGAGACCTGCTCAGCAGCAGGTGTTAGGCACCTGCCCCCATCAAGTCCCCACTCCTTGGTTTCCACCCATCTGCACGTAGTTCAACCTCTGTTCTCTGTGGACCTGCAAGTTCTGTGAGATATCCACTGGAGGGTACCTACCCCGCTGTCATCAGTCACCACTGCCTCTTTGGGGAGCTACAGAGTACTAAGGTGAAGCTGTTGTTAACATGCCTGGCCCAGGCCAACACATCAAAGATACTGTGAGGTTCTCAACCTGACTTGTTTAAACACAGTCACATGTAACCATGGACCCCATGGTTTAATATTTAGTGTCTAAATATCAAATGCGAAAGAAACTAATGAGGGAATCAAAACAGTAAAAAGAAAAAAAAACAAACATAAAAGTTGCAATAGGGCAGCACCTGTGGCTCAGTGAGTAGGGTGCCAACCCTATATACTGAGGGTGGTGGGTTCAAACCCAGCCAGGCCAAACTGCAACAAAAAATAGCTGGGTGTTGTGGCAGGTGCCTGTGGTCCCATCTATTCAGGAGGCTGAGGCAAGAGAATCGCCTAAACCCAAAAGCTGGAGGTTGCTGTGAGCTGTGATTCTACGGCACTCCACAGAGGGTGACAAAATGAGACTCTTAAAAAAAAGTTGGCAATAATGGAGAAAATGAAGGACAAAAAAGGTATGAGACAGAAATAGCAAGGTGGCAGAAAGTACTTCATTTACTTTTAAAGTAATCACTGGTAACCTCTTCACCAAAGGGCAGATTGGCAAAATGGATAAAATGACACGATTTAACCACATGCTGTCTACAAGAGACTTGCATTATATTCAAAGATATAAATAGGTTGAAAGTGAAGAGATGACAAAAATACCTGGCTGGGCTCAGTGGCTTAGGCCTATAATTCCAATACTTTGGGAAGCCAAGGTGGCATGATCGCTTGAGGACAGGAGTTCTTGACCAGCCTGAGCAACACTGCAGATCCCATCTCCACAAAAGATGGGAGGGAAAATCTGCCAGGTGTGGTGGTGTGTGCCTATGGCTGAGGCAGGAGGACTGCTTGAGCCCAGGAAGTGGAGGCTGCAGTGAACTAGGATGGTACCACTGCACTCCAACCAGGTTGACAGAGTGAGACCCTCACTCAAAAAATGATCCAGTGAAAACAGTAACCTAAGGAGAGTTGAGGTGGCTGTACTGTATCAGATAAAGCCAAAGAGTGGCATTATATATAGCTAAAGTGTCAGTTCTTAGAACATGGAGAAAGCCAAAAGAAAAGGTCAATTCACGAAGATGTCAATGTTATAAACATGCACCAAACAGCAGAGCCTCAAACTACAAAAACATGCACAGAAATGAAGGGGGAAACAACACGCTACTTTTAATAGAGGCTAATAAAGAAACAGACTCTAACCCTTGAACAGACCAGACCCTCCCTTGAGCAGCTCTGTGAGCCAACCAGCCGGACAATACCCACTGCCAGACGCATTCAGGACAATCTTCAGGACTGGCCATAGATTGAGCCACAAAACAAGTCTTTAAGACTGATATCTTTTCCAACCACAATGTTAAAAGGAAAGAAAACTAGAAAATTTACAAATAATGCAAAGATGAAATATACTCTTAACAATAGGTTCCAAAAATTTGCAAGTGAATTCAGAAACTACTAGAAATGTATGAAAACAAAACAAAAGTATAGTTGTAAATGGCTACATTTAAAAAGGAGATCTCAGGCTGAGCTCGGTGGCTCACACCTATAGCCCCAGCCCACTAGGAGACTGAACTGGGAGGATAGCTTGAGCCCATGAGCTTGAGCTGCTATGAGGAAGGCTGACACCATGGCACTAGCCTGCATGAAAGAGGGAGACTCTGTTTCAAAAAAACAAACCCTCAAATCAAGAACCTAAGGAATGAGGTAAAAGAAATCAGCAAAGTAAGACCAAAGCTAGCAGAAGGAAATCATAAAGCTGCAAGGGTGATAGATGAATAAGAGAAAAATCAAGTAAGAGTTGGTTCTTTGAAAAGATCAACAAGCATTTTTAGCTGTAGTGAGAAAAGTGAGGACACAACTAAAGTCAGAAATGGAAGTGGGAAAATACCGTATATACTCAAGTATAAGCCAACCCCCTTAATTTTACCCTAAAAACCGGGAAAACGTAGTGACTCACGTATGAGCCGAGGTGGAAAATGCAGCAGCCACTGGTAAATTTCAAAAATAAAAATATATACCCAAAACAATTACAATAATTGAGGAATCAGGTTAAATGCTTTTTAATATTTATTGCTAAAGAAAAACTGTAAACTAGCAACAACTTTAAAACTTTAAAAAGAGTGCAGAAAACCGTAGCTTAACAGGTAATCAAGCTAAATCACAAAGGTTAAAATCCTTCAAAACTGGATTCCTCCTCCTCATCATCTGTATGTCCAAACAGATGGCAGAAGACGACTGGAGACTACGTGCATTTGATTAGGTGC
>CAUYPK010104822.1:0-25710 GCA_963574355.1 Loris lydekkerianus | reverse complement strand
TCCCAGGAATGGAAGAAAAAGTATCCAATGTACTCAGCCCTACTATGAAGCTAAACTACAGCTTTCACATGAAGGCTATAACCCAACTATACCACAAGACTATGAGGAAAGGACCAAGGAAGGGGAAGGGAGGGGGGAGGTTTGAGTGGAGGGAGGGTAATGGGTCGGGCCACATCTATGCTGTATATTTTTATCTATAATAAAAAAAAATAATAAAATAAAATAAAATTAAAAAAAATATGCTATGACAAAGTAATCTGAGGTTATAGGACTGTTCTGTATCCTAATCGTGGTTTTATGATTTTATGTATGTGTTCAAGCTGATAGAACTCTACATAAAATTTAAAAGTCAACTTTGTTGCATAATGTATTTTTAAATTAACTGTTTATAACTTCTTAAAAATACATGCTAGGATCCTATGCACACAGATTAGAAGAGCTTGTTAAAAACGCTGACGATCTCCTTAAGTTGACCCAGTTTTCACAGACCAGACATCCACCACATGTTTGTAACAGTACAGTAGCCTACTTGCTTGTGTTGACCTCCTCTGTATGTTGACCAGTTTGTTACAATCTCTTGAGTCGCCAACTAAAGAGGTTCTACTATATTTCTAAAATTCTGTTTTTATTTATCAGATTAGCATAGTTTTTTTTGGTTTGTTTTGTTTTTCGTTGTTGTTATTAACTGAGTAATGACACAGCCAAAGTTGCAAGGAAACGGAACCATTGATGGGATACTGGAAGGGAAATTGGTGAATAATTCCGAAATGATTTTTTTGTATGAAACAAGTCTCAGTATGCTTGTATCATTGTTATTTTATATACAAGAGACTGTATGAAAGGGAAAAGTTTTTAATTTTCCCCTCACCTTTCCAGTTCTCATCTGAGATCCCTGTAATAAAAGACAGATTAGCAAGAGAAAACCAAACTCAAGTTTATTGACACATGTATTTTTATCTATGTGGGAGATAACTCAGGGAAAGAATAATACACCAGGGACCTAAATAGACACAAATCTGTGCCTTCCTAGAGCTTATCATCTAGTAATTTATACTTTTCCTTGAGCAGTTACTTTCAAAGGAGGTTCTGTCATCTCTCATGTGACCCTGAGTCACTCATATGATATGTGCAAGGTCTGACAAATAAGTTTGCAAACTTATCCTAGAAAAAGTGCCAGGTAGTACCTCACTGCTGGGTATCATGAAGGTCACCTCTGAGGTACTGCCCTGGGAAGCTCTGCACCCACGCCAGCGCCTCGTCTGCCCTTCAAAGCACGTTGTCTAAAATGAGTGAACTTAATTGTCAGACTTTGTATGACAACAGCTCTGATGGCCATTTCAGAAAAAGAGCTCCAAGATTGTTCTGAAGGGTGGACTAGGTGACAGGTGACAGTGTCCAGCTTCCCAAGGGGAGTACCTGAAAGGTGAGTGTAGTGATATACAGCAGAGAGGTATGTAGCACTTTTTCTAGGATGAGTTCACAAACTTAATTGTCAGACCTTGTACATAGTGTACTGCAGAGACAGAGGAATTCTGCGTATATGTGTATGTGTATGTTGTATCTCATGTGTCAGGTTTCCCTCACACCCTCTGTCTCTCTCCGATCTTCCTCCCATCACAGAGACTTGTTTTATTCTTTATTCCCTTATTTCTCAATTGTTCCTGACTTTTGTCCCTTTACTGAACAGCTCCACTGAAACCAGCTTCATAAAACTACCAGTAACCTCCTTGCCACTAAATCCAGGAACGCCTTTCAGTCCTCGTGCTCTCCGCACATGGGCAGAATTAAGCTGCTCCTTTCCTTGTTCTTTAAAGCATCCCTTCCTTTGACCTCCAGAGCACCAGACTACAGTGCTTTCTCCTCATCTGAATAGCAGTGACTTCCTTCTCTGTCACTGTGGTTTCCTTCTCCTGTGAAGCTTCAGGTTTGGGGAGGTCTCCTAAGTGCCCCGCCCGACGCTGTCTTTTCTTCTCAGTGATACTCTTCTGGTAGCGATTCAGAAAATCCCACTCTGCCAAGGAATCCCATGGGTGTGTTCAAACCCCCGCCTCTCTTTAGCCTTCTGCAGTCCTTGCTGGCCTAAAGGGAGAGAGACTGGAACAGGCTCTGTGGTCAGCAGAAGCCAAACTGGCTTGGCTATTTTGTGTTTACCGTCTTAAAACTCTCAATGAATTCTGAACAAGGTTCCTCACATTTTTATCTTGGACTTGGCTCCAGAAAATTTGTAGTTGACCCTGTCTTCAGTTGGATGTTTTTCCAGGAAAATGAAACTCAAAGTACGCACAAAAGATTTTTATGGTCTTCCTATAATATGTCTTTTTGTTAATGTTTGTCTTAGTAAACAAAACATAACCAAGGCTTTGGCTAAGTTTAATGCCAATGAGTCATCCATGACATCAGCCACTTTATCATCTTAAATACTCAGCTAGTCACCAAGAATTATTTATGTGGACCTCTTAAGTACGTGTTAAATCTAAATCTTTTTCTACTTTGTCACGGCTGCACTCAAGCTCTGCTGCTGAAATTGTTAGAACAGCCACCCTTTTGTTGTCTTTCCACAATTAAACCTGTGTGCTTCTCTGATCCGTGTTCCATTTTGATTGAATCCACATGGACATTTACCATTCTTTATTTTGGGTGGTGCATGTTGACCCACTATATTTTCATTTTGAGTGAATCTGGGTCTTGATACAATGTGATATATTTAAAAAATATTTTTAGGGTGTTTACTATGTGCTAGGTGTTTGAGAAATAGTAAAATAATTCTTGCTTAAGTGCGTACGTGTGAAGTATTCCACAGGAACCTAAACAGACACATGTCTGTGTGCTCGTGGGTGGAGCTCACATTCTAGTGATTTATACCTTTTCTGAACAGCGTCCTTCCAAAGTATAAATTCATGAACGTATTCTAATAAAAGTGCCACATATCTCATTGCTATGTATCACTATGGTCACCTTGGAAGTGCTCCCTTGGGGAAGCTGTGTGCTGATGCCAGTGCCTAGTCCACCTTCAAAGCAATTTTGGAACTCTGCTGCTGGAGTGGCCATCAGAGCTGTCATCATATTACCCTTGATGTCCCAAACTTCTTCAAAATGTCCTCCTTTCAGTATTTCTTTTAGCTTTGGGTAAAGAAAAAAACTCAGTGGAGGCTAGATCAGGTGAATAAGGAGGTACTTCAGAATAACTGTATTCTGAAATAACTGTATTGGAGCATAACAGAATATTCAGAATAACAGAATTCTTACTGGCTAAGAATTCTTCATAGGACAGTGCTGTGTGAGCTGGTGCATTGTTGTGATGCAAGGGCCATAATTTGTTGGCCAAGATTTTCAGTTAAGATTTTCTTGTTTCTATATCAATGTTTAATTGGTCTGCTATGCTTAGCATAGTCATCTGATGACTTTGATACGCAATTTGGCAAGTTCTTGCAATTTTCCATCAGTTATGCTCCTTACTAGCCACTCTGTCCTCTCTTCATCAGTGATGTTTTCTCTCCCCTGAGAAAAATATTTAATCCATTTGTACTTCATGGCATTTCTTCATGGCACTATCCCCACAAATTTGAACTATCATGTCTCTGATTTTACGTCCACTCTTGCCAAGTTTAACAAGAAATTTACAAATGTCTATTCATTCCTCTTGTTTAAGCTCCAACATTCTTGAGAAAGTAAATAAAATTATGCAACAGTGATGAACACCACTCAGCAAGACACCACCACATGTCAACAGGAACACAGCTATGACTGAAACTGAGGTTTCCCACGTTATGAAACCTCACTGAGCTGTTTGTACAGTGTTGCCAACACAAGCAGATGGTGGCAAGTGTCCTAACTTAATCATCAGACCTCGAATGTTCTGTGATCCCTTATGTAACCCTGGGTAGCTTATAATTCCTTATCCATAAACAGTAAGTGATGTAGTTTTGGTATTTTGACCCTCCAAATCTCATGCTGTAATCTGTCCAGTGCTGGAGGTGGGCCTAGTGGATGGTGTTTGGATCACAGAGTCAGATCTCTCATGAATGGCCTCATGCCCTCCCCGAGGAAAGGAGAGATTCTTACTTTATTAGCTCATGTGACGGCTGGTTGTTTAAAGCATCCTGACACCTGTCCTTCCCTCTCTTGCTATGTGACATGCTGCTCCCCTTCACTTTCCACCTTGACTGGAAGCTCCCTGAAGTCTTCAGCAGCAACAGATGCTGGTGCCAGGCTTCTTGTACAGCTTGCAGAACTATGAGCTAAATAGACCTCTTGTTTTAAAGACATTACTCAGCTCTGGTTATTTCTTTATAGTGATGCAAAATGCAATACGTGTACCGCAGTGAGATTATATTCATTGCTATGTAACAGTAAATTCAAAGGTGTAAATCATAAGTAGCTTTCCTTAGGTAGAAATTGAGACCTGATTTTATATATAAGTTTTAGAACATCAGTTACCAAGGAACAACACTGCAGTTCAAAACCAGGCACTTGCCTCTAACTATTTCATCAGTCATTTTGATGTGGCTCATTATCTGGCATGAGAAGACGGCTTCATCCTCTGCAGGGGAAAGCTTGGGGAACTGAAACACAGAAATGCTGTAAAACATGCCACCGGCTGTGCCAAATACCCTGCAAACACCATTTGCCACCATTTGGAAATATTCTCATTAAGGAATGATAAAATCATCTCTGTAAATGTTAATGTCTTCCACAGCAAGTACCTGTAAACATAACACTTTCTTACAAATGTTCAGTAGATAAATCTATTAGTGAATGAGCCAGGTAAAAGGGATCATGACTTTCAAAAGTGCATTTTTCAAAGCAAACAACTCACATCCATTTCCTTGGTTCTTTGGAAAACAGTAAAATAATTTTTGTTTAAAGGAATCTCAGATACTTCCATCTTTAGTCCTTATGCTGTTGGTTAGAGAGCCTGTCTTCAGGCTTCTAACTAAATATAAATGCAGAATAAGGAATTTATTCTAACAAGTTCTCAAACATATTTTGTTAGAGCTATGAGTCTTATAACACCATTAAGATCCAAGAAAATGAAACTCAAGCCTGTGGCCTTCCAATATTATTTGTTTCCAGAATGATGGCTATTTATATTTGAAATGTTCTGCACTAGAGAGGAATCAACAAATTCATATAATCTTCAGAAAGGACAAGTGAGGTCAAACTTACAGGGTTTTATAAATTGCTGTGAGAAAAATTATCTGTAATTTGAAAATTAGAAAAGATGACAGGTCATTCTGTCAGTGCCTGGCTTATACCTCTGATTAACATTAGAGTGACAGGTATTTACATTTGCATTAGAACAGAGGTTAATTTGTAGATTCCTGTCTGGTAGAAATACAAATAATTTCCAGCATGGTGAAGCAGATAAACCTCAACATTACAGTTACTGTAACCAGTTTTGCACAGTTTGTATCAAATTTAGTTATCTTGACATTCCTTTATTTGTCTATTTATAAAATACTTAGCTTCTGATAGTCTTTCTAGGCTGGTTTTACCATTATGCTGGTTCATTAAATGAATGACTACAATATAATCTGTGACATGTCTGCATGTTATATTTATTTAATTCAAGGTTTTTCAAGGTTATATTAAATATATATATTTAATTCAAGGTTTTTCAACTTTCTAAAAAATTATACTTTAGAAACAGTTGGACCCTTTTTACTCACTACTTAGTGGGTCTTACAATCCCTTCGTAAGGGTCACTAAGTGGACAGGATGGCAAATGGAAGGAATTCTGTATTCTAAGCTGAGTCCTGCCACTGGGTCATGTAACAATGAGTAACTCATAATGCCTGATCCGTAGATGGGAAGAATGTACTAGTTGGTGTGTGGGTGTGAATGATCAGGAGTAAGTGATGAGTTGTCTCTCACAGGTACAATTTGAGACCTACTTTTTACTTAAACTTTGTAACACCAGTTGCAGAGGATAAGCATGACCATTCGTTGTGTATTAAAGCTTCATTTCATCCGCACATATATTGAAATGGAAGCAATTAAGACATATATTGGCATGAGTCGTACACAAATGACTTTCACATTTATGAATCAGTCCATATTTTTATGTTACCCTTTCCACAAAGCTCACCCTGACTCCACCAACGTGAAGCAGTATCTCCTTCATTTGAAATAACATTTGAAATAACATATATATATATCTTTAAATGTTATATGACTTTTTGTAATCTGCAAAGAATGAGTAACATGTAACGTAACATTGTAACTCTTCATTCTTTGCATAATAATGTATCTATTACATATTTTGTGTTATCTACATTTAAATGTAGATCATTGTAATATTATAATTTGTCTCACAATATATCAATAGATATATAACTTTCTCGGCCTACATTCATGTTTTTAAAGATTTTCTAGTAATTCATTTTGATGGATCTGCTAATGGACGTGCAGGTGGTTTGTAGTTTCCGACCACTCTACACAGTGATGCATTGAACATCTTTACAATTTCACATAGCCTGAAAATAATTCTGTGGAGTAATCTCCCAGAAGTAGAATCGAGTCAGGATTTAAAGTCAATGCTTGCTTTGTTTTTCATGTATCTGTGACATCAGTGACCCAGCCCTAGGTTTATCTTACCTCTCAGATCACTGAGCAGAATACCTAAATTTCCTGAGCTCAACCTCTACAGTCTGACATGAGGGGATCGGGTGGTCATCTGCATGGATCAGGTGTTTATCTTCATTTGCTCAACGACAGATAGGAAGCTGTGTGAACAAGCAGCTCTAACAAGGGTGCATTTCTCAGAGAAAGAGGACTTGGAATCTACTATTATCTGCCTGTATCTTTATATAACTTAATATAACTCTGGGAAATATAAACCAATATCAACGGTGGCTATCTTTCTGGGACATAATGGGTATAAGTTACTCTTCTAATCATTAGAAAAGTATTTGATGTGGGTCAAAACAAGATCTCACTTATTATAGAAGGCAAAATCTGACCTCTTTGGATGAACTCCCATCACCATTTGACTTCAACCTCCATGTCCAGACTCAGCTTTCATCACCTTTTCTAATATATTCTGTTCTTCAGCTACATGAGAATATTGTGGTTTCCTCAGCACATCATGGACTTTGTAACTTTAATTATGTTTTGTTGGTTTTTTTGGGGGGGAGGGGGGAGGGTTTGAGTTTTTTTGACCTAAAAACATTTCTCACCATCTTCACTTGAAAAAAATCAAATCAAATCAACATGAGAATCAAAGTCAAATTAAAATATTGACTTCTTTGTGAAGCTACTTCCTTTGTTCAACTTAAAAAATACAGCAAAACCTAAAGGTAATTGTGTATTTCTTTCCAACCATATAGCTTCTTCAGAATAATAAAAGTCTTATTCCTTCATATACTCTGCTATTAAAGTAACAAATAACAACCATAGTAATGGTAAATGAATGAGTGAATGAGTTTAAAGCACGTCTTTTTTTTTTTTTTTTTTTTTTACTAGTCTACCTACTTATGGTTTATTATAGTTTATTTAATAGATTGTGCATCTGACAATGTAAACAGTCACATGCTCTCTTCCTCCCCCTTGAAGCTTTCACCCTTGTTTAATATGGAGGGTACCAAAAAATTTTAAGAGAAAAATCTATCCGGTTCATGCCTGTTGCATGGTGATGCTAGCATTCATTTAACAAATGCCATCTTCCGTATTGCATTACAGTGCTACCATAAACCACCTGAACTGTGAAAAGTAATACACAGCATCTCTTAAAATGTGTATACATTTTTGGGCCTCCCCAGTATTTCACAAATCTTCCAATCACTCTTTTTTCTAGTATTACTCTGATTCCCTTATGAGGATCTGTTTCTCTAAGGTCTAACCCTATTTCCCACTTATCTCTATCCCCAAGAACTCCTCTTGCAAACCCTGTCTGCCAGCTTATGGAACGCACAGTGTGGGGAACAGAAGAGATTTTCAAGTCTTGGTGCTGGGCAGCTATGGGAGCAGACTCATCAGTACTTCATTCCCACTCAATTTCCCAATAGCATAAACCTTAATTTGTTAAACTTCTTTCTGTGTAGGAGAAATGATTCCTGGTGGCCAAGAAAGATGGAGGGGGGATGTGAGATGGTCTTCTCCAAGGGAAGGCATCTCAGTATTTGTTAATCTGCGCATTCCCTACCTGATCCTCAGGCTAATATTTTTTTCCTTCCCTGGGGAAGAGAAAGTCCTACAACAACTATGAATGAAAGTGCAGATACACACAGTGGCTGGGAGAAGAAATAACCAGTGAATCAAACTGTATTTGGCCACTCAACAGCCACAGAAAGACTGAGACCAGATTCTACAGGTTTTCTTATATAATTGAATTACAGTTAAAGAATTGTGAAGGTGAGTTATAAATACATATTTTTAGGGTAAAATATGAGGCCACACAGAGAAATAAAGAAAACTCTAAGTCCAGCGTTCTTCTCAACAAAGTGTCTGCTGTGTACTAGGAGCTGTATGCCATTACGTCTTCTTGTCACAACTAGAAAGGGTCATATTAATCCGACTATACAAAACGGTGAACTGGAAATGAGGGAGGATAAGCCTCCAGGCCAAAGTCACCCAGACATAGAAAAGCACAGCCAAGGTACAGACCCCTGTCCATTTTGGTATCCTCCATAGCAGCAGAGGAATTCACGCTAAGACTTGTGCCTGTAATCATCAGACACGGTGACTGTGGTCAGGGTCACAGGCATAAAAGGAAAAAGAAGTGAAGTCTGTGCATTCAGATTATGCTGCTCACAGAATTGCCCCAAATATTTTGGTGAGAATGGATGGCCGCTTAGTCAAAATTAACTGATTTGTGATCGGGAAAACACTGAAGTCAGATGACTAATATTTAAGGCAATAAATATAGGCATCTCTATTTCCAAGGCTGACTCAGTATCTCCTATCCTTGGCTTGCTACATGGTTTACCTTAAAGTGTTACAAAGTTAATTGCCAATGATTCCTTCCAAACTCTAATAGCTAACAGCTATTGAATTTTGCCCTGGGCCAGGGATTGTGTTAAGTACTTACATGAGTTATCTCATTTAAGGCTCACAAAAGATTTAAGAGGTAGGTAATGTTATTATCGGTACCTCATATATTATACAAAGAATGCTCAAAGGACTGAGACAGTAGAAAAAAGCATACTGAGGTCACGCTATTGATTCCTAAAGCCATCAGGTTCAATCACACGCAGAGTATTTCCAACATTGGGGTGACATCATCTCACTTGAAAAAACAAGGTCTTTTACAAAACAAATACATTAAACCGACCATTCTATGAGCAAAGTTAGAACTCAAGGAAGAATAGTTCATTAGAAGGTTGTTTGGGGTCTACTTTTGATTCTGTACTACCTCTTTGACTCTACACTATAAAAGCCAGTTTCAATCCAAGAGTGATAGAAACTCTTAGCCATTTCAATTATGAGATTTTTTTATTTAAAACCAAATCATGTATATAAAAATAGCATAAATTCCAAACAGTGCATGAGTACTAGTCAGTAACAGTCTATAGTCTTCGGCATGACTGGGTCATTTTTACAGTTTCCATCAGGGACAATTTGTATCCATGGCAACGGGAGCTACACCTGCATTGCCATGTTAAAAACTCTGTAGGCTTAGAGATTTCTTTCACCTGTATAAAAAAAAAAAAAAAAGTCTCCATTTACTTAAGCAAACAAATATAAGCTTTACATTAATATGAAAAGAGTTTCAGTATTTAGGATTTTTTAATTTGTTTTATATATTAAAAAGATACTGTTAGGCCTAGTGGGCCTAGGCTAACATGGAAAAATACCAGTTAACTCCTAGAAAATTTCTAGACTGTAAGCTTTCACAAAAAATGAAGTAAGTCTAGTTCACTCCCAAGATAGGAAAGTACTAATTGATTTCTTGCTTCTAGTTCACTCCAATTTCTAGCTTGGCAAATTCCCTGGGAAACAGACCAGGAAGCACCAACTGTCCCCAGACTGACCTTTAAACAATACCAACTGGAGAAAGTACTGAAACTAAGATGTATAGGGGGAAAATATTAAAACAAAGATGTATGGCTAACTAACCACAAAATTCTGCTTCTGCACAATGCTCGCTTGCTACCCTGTCCAGATGCACCTGGACAGCCTGTGTACCAACCAGGATGCAGACCATGCCTTAAAAACCTGACCCCTTAGGCACTCAGGGCTCTCAGAAACCCCTAGTTGGGATACCAAGGCAGTTGCCGGCCAGTTCTTCAATAAAATTCTCCCTTGCAAATCTGGCTTGTCTGGCTGTGTGGTCTCTGGGGAACTCCTGGGCATAACAATACAATCTAAATTTTTTCAGGAATTTTAAGTATACACACTTTTCCTTCATATTAAAATTTACCTCTTCTTGCCTCAAATTTTGCTTTGTTAATTTCAGACACACACGATTGTTTTTGACTCTTAAAATATTAATGTAGATACAATTCCTGATATAAGCTTTTCCCTCAGGTTTCTTGTGTAGATTAAAAATATACCATAAAAATGTAATTTAAGTGTTACTGCCACTTAGCTTTAGTACTTACAGACCTCAAATTGAAATTGTTTTTCAGTTTTAATAGTCCTATTTTGAAAATCACATTTCTCAAGAAATGTTACTTGATCACCAAAATTGTCAGACATCCGGATACCAGTATCACGTGCGGTTTCTCCTCTCTGCCTTTGAGGTGGAATCCACTTATGAGCAAATGGGACACGTCAGCACACGGGAACCCTGGGGTAGGCTGCTGTCCACCCCCGGACCTTGTCAGAGAAAAGGCTCCTCCGTGGCTTCCCTCATGAGGATCCTGTGCTGTGGGTGCCACTCGCAATGCCTCCAGGAATTCCCGCATCGTGCTGGCTGCCTGGATCATCCATCCCTACCATTATTTTTCTTTCTCAACGTCTGAGGGAGGGAGAGGTGTTGGGGAAGATTGGAGAGAGAAAAGACAAAGAGTGCCTTTCCATCTTGTAGTTGATTATTCTCTGCGTGGCCGACACAGAATGTTACATTTTTTTCTGCAAAGCCGTGGCTTATAGAATCCTCTAAATCATTTGCTTTCCGTTTTGCACATATTGTAGTTTTGTAAGATAGAGAACTTAATATCACTTTGTGGCTTTTTAAATGAAAACTTTGGAGGAAGAATGAAGAAAACGAGGGAGAAGGCGGAGAAGGCGGATGCTGAGCGCAGACTGTTGAGCCTCAGTGATGCACCTTTCCTGCCCTTGCTCCATGTCAAACTCACCCCAAACCAGGGAGAGAGGAAATTTAGAAGGTGCAGCACGGCTATGAAAAGATAGTAACTCTAGGCTGGTTTCCCTCATTACCACGTGGCCACCAGAGATGGAAGGTCCTCAGAGAATGTGAGAATCTGGTTGTCTGTTGAATGACAAACAATTTCAGCAACCTTTCAGGCGGCCAGCGCCGTGGAGAAAAGTTCCCAGTAAGACAAAGCCTTCTTTTCTACCAATGTACATATTTTTTTATCAAATTGCAATGACAAGTGGGATGGATATGCTATTTTTTTGTTTGTTTTCTTGGATTTATTTAAGGAACACAAAAACACTGCATCTAAATGATTTAAAAAAAAAAATTCGTTTTTAATTCATCATATGCTGACTCACTAACCCATATGCAGTTTAAAAGGTAACTCAAAGACATCTGATTTCTACCCAAATTGTTTCAGATTACTAAATTTGATACAAGAACACGTGAAATTTCTTCCTGGGTGGTGACAGGCACCTTGTACTCATTCGCTTGGAACCATTGACACACCCTTTCCCCATTCCCCACACACAGTCTTGCCCACTCCCTAGTGACCATAATGCACACTTGGGAAACAGCTGGCTGGGATCATCTGATTTTTGGTGGAGTTTTGTTTGTACCTGCAAAATGCTACCTGGCCTTATGAGGATCAAATTTCAATCTTGGATTTATTGGAGTCATGTTCCAGTTAACAGAGCTTCTTGGGGAAGAGTTCCAGGTGGAGGGGACAGCAAGTACAAAGGCCCTGAGGAGGAGCAAACTGGAGGAGACAGCAAGAAGGCCACTAAGTGAGAGTGCAGGTTTTCTACTTATAAAACACAATGACTATGGATGAAGGTGCCAAGAACAATGGAGAAAGCCCAGCAGCCACTGTTGCTGAACAGGGAGAGGATATTACCTCCAAAAAAGATAAAGATTGTCAAAAGAGAGGGAAGTAGTGAGGAAACACCAATGATTGGAGACAAAGTTTATGTCCATTACAAAGGAAAGTTATCAAATGGAAAGAAGTTTGATTCCAGTCATGATAGAAACGAACCATTTGTTTTTAGTCTTGGCAAAGGGGCCAGGTTACCAAGGCATGGGACATTGGAGTGGTGACCCTGAAGAAAGGAGAGATCTGCCGTTTACTGTGCAAACCAGAATATGCATATGGCTCAGCTGGCATCTCCCTAAAATTCCCTCAAATGCAACTCTCTTTTTTGAGATTGAGCTTCTTGATTTCAAAGGAGAGGATTTATTAGAAGATGGAGGCATTATCCGAAGAATAAAACAGAAAGGAGAGGGGTACTCAAACCCAGATGAAGGAGCAACAGTAGAAGTTCATCTGGAAGGCCACTGTGGTGGAAGAATGTTTGATCGCAGAAATGTGGTATTCACTGTTGATGAAGGAGAAGACCATGACATTCCAATTGGAATTGACAAAGCCCTGGAGAATATGCAACGAGAAGAACAATGTGTTTTATATCTTGGACCACGATATGATTTTGGAGAGGCAGGGAAGCCTAAATTTGGCATTGAACCCAATGTTGAGCTTATGTATGAAGTTACACTTAAGAGCTTTGAAAAGGCCAAAGAATCCTGGGAGATGGATACCAAAGAAAAATTGGAGCAGGCTGCCATTATCATAGAGAAGGGAACCTTATGCTTCAAGGGAGGCAAGTACATGCAGGCGGTGATTCAGTATGGGAAGATAGTATACTGGTTAGAGATGGAATATGGTTTGTCAGAAAAGGAGTTGGAATCTTTCTGCCTTTCTGAACCTGGCCATGTGCTACCTGAAGCTCAGAGAATAAACCAAAGCTGTTGAATGCTGCGATAAGGCCCTTGGACTGGACAGTGCCAATGAGAAAGGCTTGTACAGAAGGGGTGAAGCTCAGCTGCTGATGAATGAGTTTGAGTCAGCCAAGGGAGACTTTGAGAAAGTGCTGGAAGTAAATCCCCAGAATAAGGCTGCAAGACTGCAGATTTCCATGTGCCAAAAAAAGGCCAAGGAGCACAACGAGCGAGACCGCAAGATCTATGCCAATATGTTCAAGAAGTTTGCAGAACAGGACCCTAAGGAAGAGGCCAATAAAGCGATGGGCAAGAAGACTTTAGAAAGGGTCAATGAAAAAGAAACACAAAATCAAGTAATGAAGACCAGAAAACTGAAGGCCACGAATGACGCCACGCCAGGGAGGGAAGAGAGTCCAAATGAACTCAGCCCCCTCCTCAATGGGCTTTCACCCAACCCAGGACCAAACAGTGTTTAATGTAAAGTTTGTTATAGTCTATGTGATTCTGGACATGCTATTTTTAAGTACAGATTAAGGAGTATGATAATTATAAATTAGAAAGCAGTCGAATCAGTGAAATACAAGTTAACTAAACATCTTGGATAAAATTGGACACTAGAATAAATTGAGGGGAAATTATCAGCAATACAAAAGAAAAATTAGCTATGGAAATCCAAGGGGCACAGGACGCAGAGGATGGATGAGGATACACAGGAGAGATGAAACAGCACCAGAAGCCCCACTCCAGAAGAGGGTTCTCCGGGTGGAACTGGACACACAGGTTCTAGTTCACTGTGCACGTGTGAATCTCTACCCACCCTCCAGCAAGCACCCTGACGACAGAGCCGCACGGCCACCACTGCACTCACTAGAGGCCCCTCCAACCATCTTAGAGCCTCACCTGCCTTAGCACTTTACCACGTTCTAAGGCTTAGCACACAGCTCATCACCTCAATCTGTAAAGGAACCTCTGCAAGTTACACATTTAATGGGATTAGAAACAGGGGCTCCAGAGAAGTTCGATATGAAGCAAGACTGATAGCAACTCCACAGGAGACCCTTTGCTCATAGCATAAAACTTCTACGCAATGTTCCTGGTACTAATAAAGCTGAGACAGACACTCCAGTGTTTTATTACCTTGAAAATGAATTAATTAAAAAGGTATTAATTATTAATCAAGAAGACCTAGGAAGAATCTGAACAGCTTCGATATGAGAAAATGTAGAAGAATAGATATGCATTCATATAAATACACACACACACACGTAGATATGTATATATATAGACACACAGGGTGGCCATAAACTTTGCTGCACACTAATTTAAATTGCACACTAACTTTATGGCTACCCTGCATGTTTGCAGAAGGCAATTAGAACAAGAAGCTTTCCTATCAAGTATCATTTTACAATTGTGAACAATAAGATTGTTAGGAGAAAGAATCTCAGTCAAGGTTAGCGTAGGAAAAAAACGGGTAACAGAATGTTTTACCTTTCTTTTTTTAAGCTAAACATGAGAAAAGGTACTGTGATAATTTTTTTGTGCAGTATTTTTTCTAAAAGCTAAAAAAGCAGTCTTAGTTTCTCTTGGTCTCCTCGTGGTCTCTTGCAAAGTCATCGCTGTTAACTGAGCAAAATCCTGGTGGCCTCAGGGTCTCTCTGAAATGCGGCCACTCATTCTCCACTGTCTGGTGGCATCTGCCTCTGCTAAGCCTGAGTTCCAGACGATGGAGATGAGACAAGTGCACACACACAAAGCAGGTCCACCGAGGCCACTGTGTAGCTTGCTGTCCTGCAGTGATTTCTTAACCCGCTAGAATTTTTTTCTTTTTTCTGGTGCATTTTTTTTTTCTTAATAGAAAAAGTAAAGAAAGCCAGTGAGAAGAAGGGTACTCATCAGTTATTTAACTTTCTTTTTACAAGTGTTGAGATTTTGAAGTCACCAGTTTCTCTTCCATGGAAGTGACAATTGTGCCCCTGAATGCGGGCAGAGTCAGGTGTCTAGGCACATCAAGGCCTTGCCATAATCGTCACAAAGAAGGAACCAGGAGACACGAGCAGGGAATTTTCAGTTCCTGCCACCAACCCTGCCTAGCTTGTACCTCTGAGGATATGGCAGTATAGGGATGGCCATTGCCAGGAAGAAAGAGATAAATAAAGTTACCTTTATAATTCCTGTCTTGCAGAAATTTTTCTTCAACCTAATAAAGATCACAATAGCAATGTTACTTCCTGCCAGACACTGTGGGTGTCCCAGAACACTAAGACAGAGCAGAGTAATCTGTCACTGTCACCAGGCCAGGTCCTCAGCTCCACATTTTCACGAGGTTGAGAGCGTGGAGGCCTCTGAGATAAGTGTGAGATCCTAAGCTGGAGAGGGCAGCCAGGCAATTAATGTGCTGTTATTAATGTTACTGGTTTAGACCCGGAGCAAGCAGCACACTTATTTACTGAGTACATGAGAAGTGTGCAGACTCTCAGCTCCCCAGACCCCAGCCCGAGGCCTCGTGGAGTCATAATCTGCACTCTACAGACAGAAGTTTCACATGCTTTGGATGCACACTAAGGTCTGAGATGCACCTGTAAGTCACAGCATCCAAGGAACGGAGCAAGCTCAGATAGACATGGTTTAAGCAAGTGTTGCCTTACACAGAGATGAGATTCACTAGCTTGAATCCAAGGAAAAGGACCCTACCTGCAGACCCAAAAGATTCAGGTTATATTTCAATTCTTCAATGAAGTATTCCCTGACTACAGTAACCCAAGTTAATTAACACTATGTTTTCTATTGACACAGAACATGTTGAGGGAAAGGGAAGGAAGTCTCGTATCTTTATAACATGCCTACCACAGTTCTCAGTTAGGACAGCTATTTCTTTTAACATTCTACTGAATAATAAAAGTGAACATCATCAGGCTAATAGATAACTGTGTGTGGCATTATTGTTTTTCTTTAGTAGATTATTTAGCTATAAATCTCCTAATTTGAGCGGCAGCAGGAGGATGGTTCAAAAATTGGATGAAAGGAAAGTCTTCTTTTCTCATTCTTAGAAAGGTGAAAACTTAACATATAATTTAGGAGTTAAAAGCAGAGTGCAATGAAAACACACTCAGCATTCAACAGAAATAGGACTAGTCTTGTTATTTCTTCTTTTTCTTCAGATTTTTTTTTTTTTAATCATTTCTTCCATCTAAAAGAAATACTTCACTGAAGAGGACTTAGGAACACCTCACTTGGTGTGGAAGCATTACAAGAGATTCTTGAAAAATCAAAGATAGGGGAGGCTGAGGCAAGAGAATCGCCTAAACCCAGGAGTTGGAGGTTGCTGTAAGCTGTGATGTCATAGCACTCTACCCAGGGTGATAAAATGAGACTCTGTCTCTAAAAAAATAAAAATAAATAAAAATAAATAAATAAATAAATCAAGGATAGGTAGATTGGAGGTAACTCCATGTTCCTTCCCACATCTTAGACTCCAGGTGTCTTTAGACATGGCCACCACTATGAATATCTAAATTCTGACAGGGACACGGAAGTCAACATAGGTCAAATATAGCCGCTACCTGCTAAGCTGTGTCCATTCCCTCAGTTCTTTACACTCAATATCTAAGACAATTCTTGACACGTAGTATGCTTTCTTGAGCATTTGTTGACTGAATGAATAAAAGTTTATTAATGTATTTAAATTTCTAAGGCTGTCATTGTTTTTATTATATTAAATTTCATAACAATTTACTGAGATTCTATAGGTGCTCTACATAGGGTTTTCTTAATTTTTTTAAATTTTGGAGTTGAAAACTCATTGTGGGAAAACTTCTACTTTGTATTTTCTCCTCCCTTTTGTGGATCACACTGATAGCTTACCAGTCACAACAAGATGACACTGGACTTCGTCTATCCGTTGTGCGCAACTATCGTATTTTCCCCCTTGGGCTTGTGTGATTGATTTTTCATTAATGCTTCCTTCCTACAATGTAAATATTCCTGCTTAGTGATCATTACAGAAAAGAGAGGAGTTGGAGAGGAGAAAACAATTCTTCTGTTCCAATGACCAAATTCTTAATACCACCTCAGGTCAACAGAAGGATAGCATGTGTTAAAGAATTATATAATTGAAAGAAACGGAGAAAGGGCATTAAAAGAAAAGGTTCCATAGTAAATGAACTACCAGGTTTCATAGAAAGAAATAGCTGGGTCCTTGTGGCAAGAAAACATAGTGTAACCTATAGTTAAAATATGGTGACAAGTGCTTCCAATATGTTCAAAAATATGGCCATCCAGTAAACATATGTTTCAGAGGCCTGAAGACAATCAACAGAAGGATAGAATCATCTGAAAGGCTACACATTTATATGTCAATAATAATATCTGTGTTTTAAATGCTACGTGTCATATAGGATTTAAGAAATGAAACATAGTGAATACCATTTCTCTGTTTATAAATTTTGCTAAAACACTATTGGAATGACGTTAGGATTCTTTTTTTTTTTTAAGAAAAGGGTGACATTTTTTGGACTTTGATCCCATTTAACTATAATGCAATGATCTGTATATTTTAGTACTGTTATAAAAAATGAACAAAGGTAAGCTTACTAATGCAAATGCCAAAGCTAATGATATACAATGGGAACAGCATGGTTCAGTAACTAAGCAACAGATTAGATGTATGTTTCATGTCTCATTCTGATGTTCCCCCCCACCCCCGGCTCATAGCTCTGTTTCTCATCAGTAAGCCATTTAACATGTTAACTTATCCAGGTGAAAGGTGGAAATCATATCAATAAGCCAACATTGCAAATAACTTCCCGTTATATTAATTTATAATTTTTTTAGATTCCATATTGGAGTGAGTCCTGTGTTAGAGTATCACAAAACCTAAAGATAAATGATGAATCCACACGCAAGACATTTAAGATATTTTGATAAGTAGCGTATTTCTACTGTATTGCCCAAACCATCCTTGAAACAATGCCACCCAGGTAAAAGCCAAGACGCACGGATGAAGATGTCTTTTGTGTGGGCTCTGACTCTGTGGTTCAAGCAATCTCTCTGTCTAGAAGAAAATATTCTTTTCACAGATGAAAAAAAAGTCTTCAAACTTTCTCCTTTTCCTATTATAGTCAGAATAAAATGGTAATGCTAACCAAACAATTGTAGCAAAAAAATGTAATAATGTCATTAAAATGTCCTTAACGCAGATGAATGCATGATGTACAGTGAGTCCTAGTCTATCGATTTCTCCATTTGAAAAAAGAGAGGAAGACCTGGGTTAAAAAACTCACCATGAGCATATTGTGAGAAGTAACTAAGGCTGTAACCATTCAGATACAAGCAGAATGCCCCGAAACATTCACTCTTCTACTCCACTGCCCAAATCTTCATATCCCTGCAAAACTTAAAATGTAGCAATATGATATTTGCAATCAAGCTTCCTGGATACAACAGTGGTATTTCACAGCTTTTGCAAATGTCACCATTTGCTGCCAAAAAATTGGAGTCATTGGACCCCTTGGTGGATCTAGGCTTTATTTTGTGAGTGTTATCAATTTTAATTCAACAGTATAAACTGACTTAATATGACCTCATACAAACTAATATTGGTTGGGTGTATAATATGCTGGTATATAAGGTCAACAACAGTGATATTTTAACTCCAGTCTGTGCAGTAAAAGATTACAGATGCAAAGTAACTTAATTTTTTTTTTTTTTTTTTTTTTGCAATTTTTGGCCAGGGCTGGGTTTGAACCCACCACCTCTGGTATATGGGGCCGGTGTCCTACTCCTTTGAGCCATGGGGGCCACCCTAAAGTAACTTTACTCTAAAAGGAACAATGCAGTAAGGTTAGACAGAATGGGCTTATTTTCCCTGTCAAATCTTAAATTTTATTGTTTCATTCATTGCAATAATTATATCTGTGTTGAGACAAAGCTCCAAGCTTAAAGCAGATTTCAGGATAAATGAGATGTAGCCATTTCAATGAAGGTCTCAGAGAAAAAAATAAAGACATTTAAACAAAAAAAGTATAATAGATTAAAAGCTATGATCAAAAAAAATTTAAGTGTAATGGAAACAGAGAGGGAGTAAGTAACTGGACTTTAGGAAATGGGGTAAAGTTTCATTGAGAAGAAGGCACTTTAGCTCTTCTTAGAGAATCAGAAAAGTTAGGACCAAGAACATAAAGTTAGTAAAGGAAAGAAAATTCTAAGCAAGAGGAGGAGTGTACGAGAAGAGTCTGATGCTGAGTTTTGGTGCTGTTTTTATTTAACTTTTTTCATTTTTTTATTTTTTATTTCATATTAAGATGAGGGTCCCAATGTTTAGGTTATGTTGTTTTCATTTCTAAGGTAAAGTTCAAGCTGTAGTTGAGCCCTTCACCCAGTGGTTTGCTGAACACCCTCACACTGTGCGCGTTAGGTGAGACCCCCCAGTGGTCTCCCTTCTTCCCTCCCTCTTCTTCCTCTCCCCTTCTTCTTCATAGACTATACTGTGTTTTCCTTTTGTGTGGGCATGTAATTTTTATATATTGGTTTCATATTAGTACTGAGTTCATTGGATACTCGTCTTTTCATTCTTGTGATACTTTACTAAGAAGAATGTGTTTTAACTCCAGCCTGATAAACACAAAAGATGTAAAGTTTCCACTTTTCTTAGGGCCGAAAAATATGAAATGCTTCACGAATTTGTGTGTCATCCTTGCACAGGGGCTGTTGTTAATCTTCTCTGTATTGTTCTAATTTTAGTGTGTTTGTGTGTGTGCTGCCAAAGCAAGCACTTCTTTAATTTTTACTTTTTCATGGGAGAAGAATCAGAGAAAACAAATGAACCAAAAAGTATGCAAATTTCAAACGCTGCAATATAAGTTCAGAAAAGGAAACCTTGAGGAAAGACTACAGGCCACATCTAAGTCTGCCAAGGGGTGCTTTGTCCCAGGAAACCAGCCATGTACAGAAATACGGATGAAGAGATAGGTAAGATAATTCATAATTAACGCATGAATCCCAACAGAAGGAGTTGATCTGGAAACTTTACCGTGACGTGTCGATGTTTCAAGCTGAGTGGTTCTGTAACTGCTTGGTAAATAACAGTCTTCAAAAATACAAAAGGATATTCATAGAATAAGAATCTAAACAGTCAAACTGTAAGGAACATTGAATTTGCCAAACATATGCATTCTAGAAGTACATAATTCCAATCTTATTCCTTCCGATGGAACCTAAATTCCTTTGGTTCATTGTTGGTCACCAAGGAAGCAGGCTAGACAGTGGATTGTAAGCTCCAAGCTTGCAGGAGGTGGGCCTCCCCATGAGTGTCCGGGAAAAGGCGCCAAGCAACCTCCGCAGCTGCTATTTACTAAGAACAAGCTCCCCTCCCCCAGGCTGACCCCCATACAGCTGATCAATTTCCAACTGCCAAGGTCTGTTCATTAACATCTTCTGATTGCTTGCATGTTTCATAAAACTGCCCCTTTGTCTCTGCAAGCCCTCTGTCCCAGTTCCTACACATCTTGCTGCCTGGGTTGTTACAAAGATCACTACATATGTTGTTACATAAGCAGCTACATATCCTATGACATAGGGTGCTACATATCCTGTTATATAGGTCGTTACAGTTCATACCTTGAACCTTAGAGTGTTTTTAAATTTTTAGGGCCAAAAAATATGAAATGCTTCACAAATTTGTGTGTCATCCTTGCACAGGGGCTGTTGTTAATCTTCTCTGTATTGTTCTAATTTTAGTGTGTGTGTGTGTGTGTGTGTGTGTGTGTGTGTGCTGCCAAAGCAAGCACTTCTTTAATTTTTATTTTTTCATGGGAGAAGAATCAGAAAACAAATGAACAAAAAAGTATGCAAATTTCAAACGCTGCAATATAAGTTCAGAAAAGGAAACCTTGAGGAAAGACTACAGGCCACATCTAAGCCTGCCAAGGGGTGGAGCACTTCAATAACTAAGACTTTAATTCGAGAGAATTGGTAGCCTTAATTCTTAGCTCTAGTTCGGAGCTGCTTCTTCTTGCCTAAATCTCAGGTCAACCTCGCACAAGCTGGGGGCCAACCTCAGTGCTGAGCTTCCAGCACAACTCACAGCAGGCTGGTGGAGTCCAATAAACATTGATTGACAGCAACAGAGACAGCGTAACTCTTCTTAAATATGCTGTCACTCTACCCACAGGATCTGACTGAGAGTCTGTGCTACTCAGGACAGTTTCCATGACAGCAGAAATTAAAGGCCAGTGAACTTGAAGCTACACAGAAGTTGTAGGACAACTTCAAGAAGAGATAAATTCAAATTACAGTTGGAGAAATCTGAGTTATTGAAGGAGCAATTAGATAGTTAAGTCATAAAGATATAAAAGACAAACATGATTATCAACTAACTGGGGCTAACAGACATTTATAGAACACTCCACCTAACAATCAAAGACTATACAAGCATACCTCCAAGATATGGCCCATGCAGTCATGGAACACCACAATAAACAAATATCACAATGAAGTGAGTCACATTAAATTTTTGGTTTCCCAGTGTATATGAAAATTATGTTTACACTATACTGGAGTACATTAAGTGTGTAACAATATTATGTCTAAAAAAAAATGTGCACATCTTAATTTAAAGTGTTTTATTGCTAAAAATGCTAATGATCATCTTAGCCTTCAGTGAATGATAACCTTTCTGTTGGTGGATGGTGTTGCCTTGATGTTGATGCTGCTGACTGATGGGGTGGTGGTTACTGAAGATTGGGGTGGCTGTAGTTATACCTGAAATAAGACAGAGGGAAGTTTGCTGCATCAGTTGAATCTTCCTTTCATGAAAGATTTCTCTGTAGCACATGATGATGTTTGAGAGCATTTTACCCACAGTAGAACTTCTCTCAAAATTGGAATCAATCTTTGCAAGCCTTGCTGTTTAAAGAAATCTACCTACCTCAAGGCAGATGACCTTCTCCCTGCATAACTTAGATCTTGCCAGGTTTTAAGGCCCTCTCACTCCCTGAGAAGAGATCAGGTAATGGTGTTGGGCCAGGGGTGTCAAATAAAGGGCTACAAGGAGTAAAAAAGGCATGAGAAGTTAGCAGAAGACAGCTCAGAGGACAGCTGTCACGATGACTAAAGAGTTTCGAAAATAAGATGTAGGAAAAGAGGTGGGAGAGAAAATTGGGATTATTTACACTAGACAAAAAGAGTCTGAAGAAAGTGTGACAGGTAGTTGATATTTGAACATTTTCAGGGGTGATTACCTAGAGCAGATGTGTTTAAGTGTTTTGGGCTCCAAAGCATTCTCATGAAAAGATCACGTTTTGTCCCACAAGACAGTCAGGTGAGAGTGCTAAGGATTCCACCCTAATGCTTTGACACTCCTGGGTCCTGCACTGCCACCAAGGCCAGAGAGAGTCAATAAATTAGGCCACCAAGACGTGTGGCTGGCTTTGGGTGTCACATAGGTATTATAAAATTGATGCAGAGGGCTGGGACTATCTTTATTTTACGTGGGATTAGAAAAAGTATGGAGAATACAATGAATGAAGAATTGAAATCAAAGGAGGAAATGATTCACTCCTGGATTTGAAAATACTGAGCGGATTTGTCAAAGGATGGGTGTGTGCATGAAGCAAGTCCCAAAAGTCTTTGTACGGTTTCACCTTCACCAACTTCACAAAAGTAAGAAATATAAATTTACCTGAAAGATAGCACAAAGTTTTAATTAGATGTGTTTATACTTATTTTCATTTTTGTGGATGTTGAAATGTTAAGTTTAATTACTTGAGTGAGCTCCTCTGATTGAAAACAGCAAAAGCTGACTTTAATACAAAAAATTAACTATTCAACATTCATAAAACTAAGTGTAAAAGGATTTTAGGCTTTGTATCTGGGTTTCTGTACAGCAAAAGAATTCTGTAGATATCATGGATATGTGTGATCCTGAGAACATAAATGTCTGGGAACAAGCAGAAATTCCAGGTAGTGTGTTTCTGACATTTAAGATACAAGTCAAGGGCTCTGCACAGTGTCAGGCAGTTGGGTAATAGCTTGATTTTGGATAAAACAATCAGAAAATTTGACAGAGGCAAATACATAATGTGAAGATGAGGTGGAGTTGGAAAACAGGATGGCAGGGAGGGCAGAGGGACCCTGAAAGGCCAGAAAGGGGCAGATAGACCTGCTGAATTGGTGAGTGGGAAGGGTCTGTGCCAAACCCTCCTCCTGTAGTCCCTCCCTGACCCTCAAAAACCCTTTGTGACTCTCTTGTGCTCTGTGATGCAGCCATAGGACTAAAGTCAAGCCCAGAATCCTTGGCACTCAGATGCATCAGGCAGTCCTGCTATTCTGACAATGGCGAGTATTTGTTTTCTGAGCAGCCAAACTGAGCATCAGCTCAGCCGTACTAGGTGTGGAAACCTGGTTCACCTTTCTGAGTGGTTTGGGGTTACACTTTCTGTGACTGTGGTACCTAGTGGTGAAATCAATTTTTTCAATGGCCTGAGAAATTTAAGAAGTCTGAAAGGTAAGGAACACACAAGAGAGATTCATTGTTGTTTCCAACTCCCGTTTCAACATTTCTAAATGACTTTGGTTAGCTTAGAGATTGACAGAGCACCACTCATCTAGGGCAATGGTTCTCAACCTTCCTAATGCTGTGACCCTTCAATACAGGTTCTAATGTTGTGGTGACCCCCAACCATAAAATGAAGTAGCAATGAAAATAATTTTATGGTTGGGGCTCACCAAAGTATGGGGAACTGCATTAAAGGGTTGCAGATTAGGGAGGTTGAGAACCACTGATCTAGGGGAAGAGGTTGGGCAGAGATAGGAGGTTAGGAGAGTAGCAATGAAAATAATTTTATGGTTGGGGGTCATCACAATATGACGAACTGTATTAAAGGGTCACGGCATTAGGAAGGTTGAGAGCCACTAATCTAGGGGAAGAGGACGGGCAGGGATAGGAGGTCAGGAGGACTACAGTTTCTACCTCAGGCTCGCAGGCCACCTATCAGAGTGTGGTTCCAGGACAAAACCCCGAACACAGGAATCTCATGGTCCTGGCTTGGCATATTTAGGAGGTGTGGGTTCTCTGAAAGAGAACAGTCTCTCCTGACACCTGACACTACATTCCCTTGTCAGGGCCACTCAGCCAGTCCTTCTGTGTTGGGCTGATCGGAATAGCAAGATCAAGAGCCTCTGGGCTTTGTCCCAGGATACAGGGTCCTCTGAGGGTGCAGATGTGACTGCTGGCTTCTGATTCTGTGTCCTTCTTGAGCACAGGACTTCTGAGGACACCAAGTGGGTGTTTTACAGACTAAATCCTCTGAGTTTTGCAAAGAAGAGAAAATTGGAAATATGCTATCACCTCTAAATACTGATAAAAGGAACGAATTTCTATTAATTAAAATGGATATTGGATAAATGGATAATTCACATTATTCATGGATATTTGAGGTTCCTGGAGAAGAAAGTGAAAGAAGTGGGTCCCAGCCTCTTTCTCTTTTCTTTTTGTTCTCGGTGTCAGGGCAGAGCCAAGAGGAGAAGGAAAGGAGGACCAGTGAAAGGTAAGGTTCTTCCTATGTGACACAAGCTCTCCAAAGGTCAGCTTTCCAGTCCCTTTAATGAGGTTCCAGGTCCATGATCTCTGAGGATGTCAGTTGCGAGGTACAGTCTCCCTGAGAAAACAGAGCCCTCCGAGGAGGCCCTCACGAGAAAGTACTGCTACCTGGAACACTCCTCAGAGTCCCCATTCTGCCCATCTCAGAGCATGAAGGACCCGAGAGGTGGACCTGGGCCATGGGTGTTGCTCAGTAGGTGGCCACGTAAGATGTAGAGGAAGGATTACCCATTGGTTTGGAGTCAAGACTTCTGTCTCTTGACTTTTTATAAGCACTTTGACTTCCTGGGTGCTCAGATTCCTCTCTGAGGCGACCGCTGATGTCTGTGCTTCACGTGGTGGTTTGCAGCATCATGTGGGATATCATACAGGAAAGTACTTTATTGTTTTTTCTCTTTGTAGCTTTTGGCCGGGGCTGGGTTTGAACCCACCACCTCTGGTATATGGGACCGGCACTCTACTCCTTTGAGCCACAGGCACTGCCCATGAAGGTACTTTATTAATGAGCCCGCATACACATGTAAATCTTGTTAACATTATTGCTGCCCATTTGGTCCTATGTCCTGACTTTTGTGACCCTCAGAATTTAGTGTCTTCCATGAATGAATTCCTGGATGATCCTTCTGCTTCTATCTTCCTTACTTCACACCTGATTTCCTAGTCTTCCATGTTTATTTATTTCCCAGAGGAAATCAGAGGAGGAAAGGAGGCTGATTTCTATTCTGATTAAGGTGATTAATCTTTCTTTTTCCTTCCTGGTCTCTTTTTATTATTTTTTTTTTTATTATAGATAAAAATATGCACCATAGATGTGGCCCAACCCATCATCCTCCCTCCACCCAAACCTCCCCCCTCCCTTCCCCTTCCTTGGCCCTTTCCTCATAGTCTTGTGCTATAGTTGTGTTATAACCTTCATGTGAAAGCTGTAATTTAGCTTCATAGTAGGGCTGAGTACATTGGATACTTTTTCTTCCATTCCTGTGATACTTTGCTAAGGAGAATATGTTCCAGCTCCATCCATGTAAACATGAAAGAGGTAAAGTCTCCATCTTTCTTTAAGGCTGCATAGTATTCC
>CAUYPK010104821.1:0-28521 GCA_963574355.1 Loris lydekkerianus | reverse complement strand
AGTATCCAATGTACTCAACCCTACTATGAAACTAATTTATGGCTTTCATGTGAAAGCCATAACCCAGTTATAACCTAAGAGTATGGGGAAGGGGAAGAGGGAGGGGAGGGAGGGGGGAGGATGAGAGGAGGGAGGGTGATTGGTGGGATTACACCTGTGGTGCATCTTACAAGGATACATGGGAAACTTAGTAAATGTAGAATATAATTGTCTTAATACAGTAACTAAAAAAATGCCAGGAAGGCAATGTTAACCAATGTGATGAAAATGTGTCAAACTGTTTATAAAACCAGTGTATGGTGCCTCATGATCATGTTAATGTACACAGCTATGATCTAATATTAATAAAAAGAAAAAAAAAAGATTTAACTTCTATCTCTCATTGATCTCTTACTGCTTTTTCCTTTTACATACCTGAGAAGAAACATGGATTCATTCAATTGACCCCCAAGAGTACTCTTAGGCCGCAAGTCAGTTGGATTTTCTGTGGCAGGAAAGTAAAATATTATCCATAGACGAATGACAATATCATGAGCAAGGCAAAACACAAACAGATTTAAAGAGAAAGATAATTCTGAAACTAGGAACTCTCTGAAACAGCATTCTAAACAGCATGAGTGTGCTCAAATGAAGACTTACCTAGTCTGAGAGAGTGACTTAGTCGTTGACCACTCTTCTGCCCTTTGGCTTCTGCACTCTGAGGGTTCTGCAAAACCTCCTTGGAATCTCGTGGCTCAGGACACTCCATCACATTTCTACTACTCAATGAGAGAAAGCCAAAAAAAAAAAAATCAAACTTTGGAGATCTTTACCATAGAAATATGTATTATGGAAACATCTAGGTTGGATATTGTAATTAAATTAAACAATGCATTTCACAAAGCTGTAGAGTTAGAAAAGTAATAATACATTTCAATTAGTAGCTAAAATGAGCACTTTCTACATGGAAGGCACTGTACTAAAGAGTCTATAAACCTTATCTCTGAAAAATAAATAGTAGCAGGCAGATGGGGGAAGTACACGAATGCTTAAAGTACCACTAAAACCATCAATGAGTTTGTCTTTATTTATCCCTTTCATCATAGTATTGCCTAGTCTGGACTCAAAGGCAATAAGTTAAGAAAGAATCCAAGAAGCAGCCCTCCATTTCTGTTTCAAGGAATGGGATAGAGAGGAGATAAAAGCCAGAGCAGTCAAGGAAAACATCCTAGTTTTTTTTTTTTTTTTTTTTCTTTTTTTTTTCTTTCTTCCCTTTTGTCATGCCAAGCCTCTGAGGATGGGCACACTTTACTCTGACCAGAGAGGTATGACACCAAGAACCTGAGGCAAATTGCTCTGCTCTCTGTTTTTCTCTCTCATTGTCCTCCTGCCATGTGGATCCAAAGGCATCTAGTAAGACAAAAACCATAATATGCCACAACCAAGTAGGGTTTCTTCTGGGAATGCAGGGAAGACTCCATATTTGAAAATCAATTGATGTAATCCACCAGAATAAGAGCCTAAAGAAGAAAGGCCACATGATTACCTCAAATGACAGAGAAAAAGTATTTGCCAAAATTGAACATTCAGGCTCGGCACCTGTGGCTCAAGTGGCTAAGGCGCCAGGCACATACACCTGAGCTAACAGGGTCGAATCCAGCCCAGGCCAGCCAAACAACAATGACGGCTACAACAACAACAACAAAAAAAAAAAAATAGCCAGGCATTCTGGCAGGTGCCTGTAGTCCCAGCTATTTGGGAGGCGGAGGCAGGAGAATTGCTTGGGCCCAGGAGTTGGAGGTTGCTGTGAGCTGTGAAGCCACAGCACTCTACCCAGGGCGACAGCTTGAGGCTCTGTCTCAAAAAATAAAATAAAATAAAATAAAATTGAACATTCATTCAACCAAAAAAGGACAGCTATAAAAACCTCTGGCTAGCATCACACTAATCGGGGAAAAACAGAATGCTTTCACTCTAAAAATCAGGAACCAAGCCCCATGCCAGATTATAAGCAATCAAAGGTGGGAGCTATAATTCAAACATTGCAGCAGCTCCCATAGAGCCTAAAACAACAATGAGAACACAGTTAAAGATCACTGGATCATAGAAACTCAAGTTTTCAAGGGATCTTAAGTAGAACTGGGACTTCTCTAACCAGAACACTAATTTTGCCAAGATCAAAATTAACAAGCAGAAAACCGGTCAAGCATAGTAGCTTACTCCTATAATCCCAGCACTCTGGGAGGCCAAGGTGGGAGGATCATTTGAGGCCAGGAGTTCCAGACCAGCCTGAGCATAAGTGAGACCCTGTCTCTGAAAAAAAAAAAAAAAAAAAGAAAGAAAAGAAAGAAAGAAAGGAAAATATTAGCTAGACATGATGGCACACACCTGTGGTCCCAGCTATTTGGGAGTTCAAGGCAGGAGAACTGCTTGAGCCCAGGGGTTTGAGGTTGCTGTGAACTATGATGATGCCTCTATATACCCTAGTCCTGGTGACAGAGTGATTTGATGTCTCAAAAAAAAATAAAAATGAAGGAAGGAAATGAGAGAGGAAGGGGGAGAGGGAAAGAAAAAGGAAAGGAAAAGAAAAAGAAAAAGAAAAAGAAGAAAAAGGAAAATCCATTTATCACTGAATGACTTGAGGGGGGAAAGTCAACTATGAGGACATTACCAACTACTTCTCACTTTGTTCTTTTCCAAATGCTATAACTTTGCTAAGTGTCCTGGACCAGGAATATTTTACATTAAAAATGAAGTATATTAGGCAGGATGGCCTAGGTCATGCAATAGTGACTTGCCAAATCCTAGTGGCTTAAAAGTCTCCTAACTTTATCCCTCACTCATGCACATAGCTGTTGAAAACTGGCAGGAAAGCCAGGCTCATAGTAGCCACTCAAGACCCAGGCTGACAGCAACTTCACTTTGACATTTTTCTTCCCAATTATATCTCATCAGGAGAAAGAATGTGCAAATCACACACTGGCTCTTAAAGTTTCTATGTGAAAATAACACACATCACTTTTCCTCACATTTTATTAGACAAAGCAAATCACATGACCACACCTAACTTAAAAGGGGGAATGAGATCCTACCATTTACTTGGGAAGCAGAAAGCCAGATGTACTTGGTAAACAGAACTAGTGACTACCATAGTAAATCAATGATTGAAGAATGAACAATTGATCAGAAAATGAGCAAAATTAAGAACACCAAGTAATCACGATCCTTGGTTAAGCAAATGCTGGATTTTCTCTTTGAAAGCATACAAATTCAGGTCACTGAAGTTGCATAATTAAAATAGGAATGGCATTAGTACTCTATAAATATATCCCATGCACAAAGATACTTTTATACTACCTGAAGCTGAAATCCTCAATCCTTGATTCCTGATCCTCTCTAGTGAAAGCATTCTTCCAAAATGAATGTTGCAGCAAGCCTGTCCAAGTTAATCTTTATAAAACATAAATGTTAAAATTCTATTTTAACATGATTTACCATAGAGAATTCCCCCAAGACATGTTCCCATTACATATACTACCAGACTTCACAATTTTATAAATACCTCCATGAAAATGTACCTTTCAAATTGTTTTGTATTTTACTCTTTCACTTTAATGTGCAATTAATTGGTAGCAAAATAGTTCAAAAGCCTTAAATGGTGCAGAATGAAAGAGTCTGACAAGTACTAGTAGTCTCAGGACTCATATTCTATAGAGCCTGACAAGCTATTTCAGGTACTCCAAACAGTACATGAAGTGTCTGAATAATTTGAAATTCTAAAGTAAAAATATCAGATAGTATCAATCTATAATTCTGTCATCCTTTGTGTCCCAAGGGAGGCATGATTATTTCAGTTACCCTTTGACACATTTCAGCTTTGGAACTTCACTTTTAGAACTCGCTTCCGAAATAAACAAGAATATCCGCTTCATGACTATATACATTCACACCACTGTTTAGGAGTCAAAATAATGTTACTCAGCTAGTGCCTTAAAATGCTAGGCTGTATCTAAAACCCAGACTTACCTTCAAAGCATTATGTTTCATTACTAATAGAGTATATCACTAGGCAAAGTCACCAGATTGGGAAAATCAGGCATGACTTAAATTTAAAACAAAAAAGATTTTATATTTGAATGATCCAAAATTTCTGTATTAAATAAATATTACTTTGAGCAAATAATAGACGCAAATAATAAACACAAAGAATTTGCAACCACATATGACATTCTTTTACACAAGGGCTCTTCTAATTCACTAAACAAGAAATTAAAATAGCCAAAAAGTGAAATTTACTTTTTACCGAACATATTGGCAAAAATTAAAAGGTCAAGAAAGCCCACTGGGGTGAGAATGGGGGGGAAGGAGCTTTCTAACATGTTCCCAAAAGGCAGCAAATATAGCAAACTTTTTAATGCTCTTAACCTTAGGACAGCAATCCCACTTTAAGAAATTCATACAAAGGAGATCTCTGTCCAAGTGAACAATAAGAAAAAAAAAACACAAAAAGATATCTTCTGTAGCAAGGAATATAATATTCCAAATCAAGAAGCATTCTACATTTCTTTATTATAGATAATCGCATGTACATTCTGTAGCTATGTAAAATTACTAAGATAGGCTCTGCGCCCATAGCACAGTAGTTACGGCACCCACCACATACACTGAGGCTGGCGGGTCTGAACCCAGCCCAGACCAGCTAAGCAACAATGACAACTGGAACAGAAAAATAGCCAGGTGTTGTGGCAGGTACCTATAGTCCCAGCTACTTAGGAGGTTGAGGCAAGAGAATCACTTAAGCCCAAGAGTTTGAGGTTGCTGTGAGCTCTGACACCACGGCACTCTACCTAGGGTGACATAGTGAGACTCTGTCTCAAAATAAACAAATAAAATTACCAAGATATGTATGTATATGTATGTGGGTATATTATATTTCCCACACATTAATATGAAAATATCCATAACACACCACAAGAGAAAAAAAGTCGGTTATGGAGTGGTCCCATTTAAGCAAAACATTATATAATATATAGGGTTATAAATGTAGGCATATGTGAATACACCCTCCTAAACAAATTAGGTATATGTATATCCTATCAAAAGATATATAAAGATTAACTACCAAAATAACATTAATTCTGAAAGCATTCCAATATAAGTAAAGGCTTACACAAGAATCAGCATTTTCCTTCTACAGTTATTTTCATATATTGAATACAAGTAGAGAATGAAGCATTTTCTATGCTACACTAAATTTATTCTCCATTTTACCCCCTGAAACCTCCTCCTCCACCTGCCTCAATTATCTGGTGACAGAAGCAGAACTAGAAACTAGTCACTCTTGTCACCTAGGCCAAGGACACCTCTTTCCCTATGACCTACCACCTCCTAGCCTCCCAGTGATTTCCAACTTACTGCCATCACTGCAACACAGAAAATTCACCATGATCCTATCACCCTGTCACTTGATAACCTCATTATGACAGAATTATCATAAAAACATATCACATTAAATGTTATTCAGTTAACAATACATTAACTATCTTGACAGTATCTCTGGTTCAACAGTCTAAAATCATTTTAGCCTGAAATACACAATGGAGAGAAATGCACTTCTTATATTTGAGAATTACAAGAAAATCTGTTAAACTACAAGGCAACTATTTAATACATGAAAAGAGAAACTGACTTCAGAAGTTCCTTATCATTAGAAATACCTGCAAACTGAGAGGGAAAATTCTTAATCCAAAGTCAGACTTTTTTTTAAAAAAAGGTAATTTTAACAGCTATCTGTACATTAAGAAAAGCAGAAACTTAAAAGTAAATGGAAGAGAAAAAAAGATTCCACTATTCAATTACATTAAAACACCATCCCGTGTGACACTAAGCACACTGAGAGGGAATAACTGAAGCAGAGGTATGATCTGCTTGGTCAGAGGCTAAATTCATTCCAGCCACCCAATAAAGAAAAGAAGACATGATCGTTAAAATCCTTTTCCTAACCATGGCATACCTGCATACTTAGAAAACTTACTATAGCCCTGCAACAGAATAAATCTCATAGTGGCTCACTTATGTATTAAGGATATATTTATAGATTTTATCTCTCAATGAAAGCTTTTACTCCCTAATGTTATATCTCTGTATAAATTGTGTCAGAAATATAGGGGAATTTGAATTGAAGTCATCTATTTCAAAAAATAACAGCAACAATATCCACACTTTTAGAACATAGTAGAATTTGGCACTTTAATTGTAAGGGTGAAATTTTCTTTTTATTCCAATGAGCAAATATCATTAAGTCCCTCTACTTTGGAGGGACAAAATTATACTGTTTGATTTTTTTTCTCTTTTTTTATTTCATTATAACTATCCTAAAACTTGAATACACTGCCCGTGTTTGGTATTCCGTAACATAATACCTAAAATGCCAAAAAAAGTATACTCATTTTTAAGAAAGGAAAAAACTATATTAAAATTGTAATACTTAAGTCACATTTGACTTCTGCAATTACAAGAGGTGCTCAAAAGTGATTTATAGTCATCTTTTGTTTTCTACTAATTGACATAATTGAATACAGTTTTTTTTCCTTTTTTAAGCTATGTTTGCATTTCTTGGCACCATCTGTATACAGGTCCCCAATGTCAAAAATGTATAGGTGAGTTTCTATTTTTGTTGGTAACTTAGCTTATAAGCTTTTTAATATTGTACTATTTTAATCTAAAATGTAGAAAGACTATTACACGTTTATATTCAAATGGATAAATTATTACCTGTTGTACTGTAAGCCAAAATACAATTATTTTAGTATTAATATAGAAGAAAAGCATAGTTTCTAATTAACTATAATTTTAAAATGCAAAGTCTATAAAACTTGGAAGATGTTTTGTCTATTCTCAATATTTATAATAATTTTCTACCAAGTATTTGTTGTCAAGCTATATATATATATATATATATATATATATACACATTATTTAAACTATATTATACTTTCAGCGCTTTATCCTGTCTAGAAATGAGTAAATAATAGTTTTACTCTCAAAAAAATAATAATACCATCCCTACCTTCTCAAAAAAAAAAAAAAAAAAAAAGTACCATCCCTACCTTTTCTCAGGATCTCTTTGAAGTAACCCATCAAGCAAATTAATAAAATCTGAAGAAGCTTTGGGAAGCGATGCATCTATAACAAATTAATTTTCAAAAACAAAAATGTGGTAACTAAACAAATACATAATACAAATTATATCCTATATCCATATTTAAAATAATAGTATTTTTAACATATAAATTGGTTTTAAGAAAACACTGAATCCATTAACAATAATTACTCAAAAACTAAGTCTTAACTAACCTCTAGTAAACTTTCTCATCATCAAATAACACCAATAAGGATCACCAGCCTGAGAAACTCAGACTCTATTAATATTAATTATATATTTTCGTCTGACACATTCTTAACTTGACCAACTTTGCATTCTAATACAATATATTAGAAAACTTGTGATCTCTTTTATTTGAAAGATTTCTAATAGAGAAATATAACAATAAACTTCACAACATTATGACACTATCCAATTCCATTAATCTCATGTTTTGTCTTTTAAAATTACATCTATTCCACAGTCAATTCATCAGTCTATGAAGAGAAGTAGCTATGAAGACAATGACCAAAGACAATAGCTAAGCCCGCTGGAGACAAAGCAATCAAAATGGATGGCACAATTGCCATCAGCGATGGCATCAGTGATCTGACCCAATCCTTAATACCATCATTCTCTGATTTCTCCTCTCTGCATAAAAACCTTTAACTTAGAGGTGAAAACTGTAATTGATGCTGTATTTAAAACAAAAATATCAGAAGCCATCATTTCCAGAAACAACAATGAATGATTTCTACAAAAATTAAGATAAAACTAATGGAAGAAAAAAGAAATGTAACTTATTTTAAGAAATAAGACTAATTTTGAAATATCAAGAGTTTTCACCTAGGATGATTCCTGAAATATTAAAAATATACTGTATTCCTGTTCACTACACTCATCACTTCCGAAAATGTTTTTCTTTTAAAAACTGACAAAATTTTTATAGAATCCTGTTTTCATTATATAGATATGTATATAGAGAGATTAATTTCTTGAAATAAAGACTAGTATTCAATAGAGCAAATGGTAACTTAGTTTACAATAATCTATTATACATTTCATAAATAGCTAGAAGAGAATAATTCAAATGTCCTAGTATAAAGGACAAATATTTAAGATGATAAATAACATAAGAACACTCATTTGTTCTTTACAAATTATATTGATTACAATTTATTAATTGCAATCAATTTGCAATTAATTTGCAATTAAGTACAAATTACAATTATATTGCACTTAATTATCACATGTACCCCAAAATATGCATATCCATTAAGCTCAACAAAAAAATAAAATATAAAAGATTGCTTCTTTAATGGTGTACAGCAAAATGTTTCACTATGTTTGTGCCTTCTTTTGTTTTTCTTTTTTTTCCTTAAAATTATTGCTAATGGTTGATTGCTCCATAAACCAGTTTATCTGATTAAAGTTTCAACAGTTTTAAAATACTATATCTATATCTAGTTTAAAAGACTTTTAAAACTTTTGAGCATAGCATTTAGATTCATCAAAATAAAGTCTAAGAAACAGCTGATTTGTTCCTATTCAAACACTAAATAGAAATTACCTCACAGGGTATGAGTATAAATTAAGTAAACGATACGTACAAAAAGAAGTATTATATTAAGCCTTTTTAAATCGTTAAACCAGACTTGTGATATAGGTACACAAAATAATTTGTGTTTTATAATGAAAAACTATCAATAGTACTGTTTTCCATTTCAGTATATCAAAATTATGACAAAGGCATTGCTAACATTTCTAAAAATATCAATTTGGGGCCATTTATAAAATATACCTTTGGGGGTTATGAATCAATAAAAATAGACTTAGGATAAAGGTGTATCTTTAATAAGCATAAAATGTAAGTTAACTTGATTTACCATAAGAAATCTTACCTTTTGGAGTAGGAGGCAAAGGATCTTCATATAAAATCTTCTCAAGCAATTCTGAAACACTATCTGAGAAGAATGGAGGTTTTCCTGAAATCACATGAAAATTTACAAAGTAAAACAGTTTGCTATCCCCAATAAGTCTAAGCTAATCTCAATATTTTAGGATTATACAATTTACAGAAAAAATATATACACATAATGAATGCCTAGTATGTACCAGATCATTATCTATTTTTATATTTCTCTAATTCAAAATTTACCATCCTAACAAATATACAAATTCATATAGACAATGACTATGATCCAAGAGTAGAGGGGCCACTCAACACAGCCAAATAATTCACATCACAGACATATGTACAAGAATTTCTAATAATCACAGTTTTTAATAGGCACATTTCAACATTCCAGATGATTATTATGAAAAATTTCCTGTATGTCAAGAAGTTCCTAGGAACCTACATATTCCTAGACACCAAGCAATTAGGCTGAAATTAGTATATATAAAAATTTTGCTGGACATATTGGTGTGCACCTATTGTTCTAGGTACTTGGGAGGCTAAGAGAGGACGACTGCTTAAGCCCAGGAGTTTGACGCCACCTTGGGCAATACCAAAAGACTCCATCTCCTAAAATAAATTAAAATGTAATAAAGTCATCTTTTTAACAATGTATTGGTAAAAGATTTGCAAACCTCATTATTTCATTTGTGTTAGACTAGCTTTGATGGGATACTGAAACAGAAAGTAATCACCTGAAAACATTTCATAAAGCAGACAGCCCAAAGACCAGAGGTCACTGGCGATGGAGAAGTCAGCACCCCTCATAATTTCTGGTGCTGTATATGTCCGAGATCCTAAAAACAAGGTATAAAGAACAACTCTGTTAGGTATTTGTATTGTTCTCAACACAGCCCTACTGGGAAAGGTCTGGTGAGAAAAACCTCCAGGAGAAAAATGTATGCATGAATAAAATATGTGTATTTCATATTTTTAAATATTTTCTAATTTTAAGGTTACCTTTTCCAAAAAATATGTAGACATGAAAAATTTTGAAAATCCAACCGAGAAGCATGGCACATCGAGGTACATTTTTTTTAATTGATAATTTAAATACAGACTTCAGAAATATTGCAGGTTTGGTTCCACACCATTACAATAAAGCAAATATCACAATAAACCAAGCCACACAAATTTTGGGGTCTCCCAGTACATGGAAAAGTTGCATTTACACCATAGTCTATGGTGTACAGTAGCATTATGTCTTTAAAAAAAGTACATACCTTAATTAAAAAAATACTTTATCACAAAAAAATGTTAAGGATCATCTGAACTTTCACTAAGTCAATCTTTTTGTTGGTAGTAGGTCTTGCTTTGATGTTGATGGTAGCTTCCGACCCAGGTGATGGTGCAAAGGCTGGGGTCACTATGGCAATTTCTTAAAATATGACAATGAAGTTTGCCTCTCTTCATGAACGATTTCTCTACAGCATGCTATGTTTTTGACAGGATTTTACTCACTGCACAATTTTTTTTTTAAATTGGACTCAATCCTCTCAAACTCTACCACTGCTTTATCAACTAACCTTGTGTATTATAATATCTATATCCTTTGTTATCATTTCAACAATGTTTACAGCATCTTTGTTGGGAATATATTCCATCTAAAGAAATTACTTTCTTTGTTCATCCCTAACAAGCAACTCCTCATCCATTCAATTCTGATCATGACTGCAGTAATTCGAGTTAAATCTTCAGGATCCACTTCTAATTCTAGTTCTCTGGCTATTTCCCCAACATCTAAAGTTACTTCCTCCACTGAAGACTTGAGCCCCTCAAAGTCAACTCTAAAAGTTAGAATCAACTTCTTTCAAACTCTACTGATATTTTGATTTCCTCCTATGAATCGTGAGTATTCCTAATGCAACTAGAATGATGAATCCTTTCCAGTAGGTTTTCAATTTTCTTTCTCTAGATCCATCAGAGGAATCACTATGACAGATAAAGCTTTATTAAACATACTTCTTAAATAAGACTTGAAGTCAAATTACTCCTTGATCCATGTACTATAGAAAGGAAGAGATATTAGCAGGCATAAAAAAAAAAAAAAATTATTTCCTTGTACATCTCCATCAGTGCTCTTGGTTGACTAGGTGAATTGTCAATGAGTAGTAATATTTGAAAAAAATCATCTCTTTCCCTATCACTGCCAACTAGTGTGGGAGCAGCAGCTCGGGTGGATTCAAGATTCAGCTTCACCCATAACCCACCACAAACAGCCAAGAAGGCATTGCTTCTGGAGGTGTAATGGGCAGTAACACTGCTGTGTAAGAAGTAAGACCCCCTTCCTCCACAAGGATCTTGCATGTGAAATATGTAAAGTTGCCAAAGCTCAGACAGCGTCAAGCCCATCTTAGTGTGCCTGCATCCAACTCTGAGGAGTCTAGTGTGCCAAGTTGGTGGAAGCCCTTTCTGCTGAACACCAAATCATCCTAGTTAAGGTTGATGACAACAAAAAACTAGGAGAATGGGTAGGTAGGCCTTTATGAATAGAGGGTGGAAACCCCATCAAATGATTGGTTGCTGTTGTGTAGTGGTCAAGACCTATGGCAAAGAATGCCAGGCCATGAATATCAACAAAGAGTACTTCAAATGCAAGAAATGGACAAATAATTGTCCATTTAGCCCATGAATTTAGCTCATGGAAAAAAAAAAGTTCTCAGCAATGGGCTTAAATATTTAGTGAACATGCTATAAACAGATGTCCTGTCACCAGGCTTTGTTGTTCCTTCTTACAGAGTACCAGATGAGTAGATTCTGAGCATAATTCTGAAGGGTTCTAGGATTTTCAGAATGGTAACTAAGCATTGGCTTCAACTTCAAGTCACCAGGTACATTAGCGCTTACTGAGAAAGTCAACCTGTCTTTTGAAGCTTTGAAGCCAGTCACTCTGTAGCTATGAAATTCTTACATGTTTTCTCCCAATAGCAGGCTATTTTATCTACATTGAAAATATGTTATTTAGTGCAGCCATATGGTCTCAGCTAGATCTTCAGGATAACTTTCTGTAGCTTCTATGTCAGCTGCTGCTTCATCTTGTACTTTAATGTTACAGAGACCACTTCTTTCCTTAAACTTCATGAACCAACCTCTGCTAGCTTTCAACTTTTCTTCTGCATCTTTCTCACCTTTCAGCTTTCACAGAATTGAAGACTTAGAGCCTTCCTCTGGATTAGACTTTGGCTTAAGGGAACATCATGGTTGGTCTGGTCTTTTATCCAGCCCTTAAAACTTTCCCCCATATCAGCAATAAGGCTGTTTCACTTTAATATCATTAATATGTTCACTGGAGTGGCGCTTCCAATGTCCTTCAAGAACTTTTCCTTTGCATTCACAAGTTGCCTAACTGGGACAAGAGGCCTAGCTTTAGGCCTATCTCAACTTTTGACATGCCTTCCTCACTAAGCTTAATCACTTCTACCTTTTAATTTAATGTGAGAGGCCTCTGACTCTTGCTTTCACTTGAACACTTACAGCCCATTGTAAAGGTTATTGATTGGCCTAATTTCAATATTGTTGTGTCTTAGGGTGTTAACATAGAGGCTCAAGGAGAAGGAGAGAAATGGGAGATTGGCCTACCAGTGGAGGAGTCAAATCACACACAACATTTATCAGTTAAGTTCATTGTCTTACATGGGCACAGCTCCTGGTGCCTCACAACAATTGCTACCACAATAGTAACATTAAAGATCACTGATCACAGAACAGCTTAACAGATACAGAAAAAGTCTGAAATACAGGGTGAACATAAAGTTTATGCAATTTGAAATAGTTGTAACTTTAAATTGCACATCAACTTTATGTCCACCCTGTAGTGCAATAATTACCCAAATATGTCACAGAAATAAAGTGAGCACATGCCACTGGAAAAATGAAGCCAACAGACTTGCTTGACCCAAGTTGCCACAAACCTTCAATATTTTATCCCCCACACTGACTCTTTGATCAGGTCTTTATTCAAAATAAGCTGTCCAAAATGATTTGACCTTGATGGAAATAAATTTAAGAGTTTATGCTGCAGACTTCCTCTGTAGATTTCTTTCTTGGTAGAAGCAATCTTTTTTCTCTCCAGAGGCTTCTCCCCTTTCTTCACTGCTCCAGGCTTCTTGCCTGCAACCCCCTTCTCATCAGACATGGCCTGCAGTGCTACCGCTGCCTTATCCACCCAAACTTTGGGATTTCTGGCCTGGTGAAGAATGGCATTCTGGCACGTGATCTTTACATATGAGTTTAGCTTTAATACAGCTCTCAGGTTTTTCAGTGGATTTTTCTTTGGTACTCTGATGAATCTTCTTGTGTGGTGGTGGAAGAGCTCTTTGGACCTCTGGGCTTTACAAGGTTTTGCTAAGGTCTGTGTTCATCATCTTGTGCATGGGAAGGTTGTAGTTACTCTTGAGAGAAGAAGCTTTTACACCAAGTGCCATACAATTCCTCTAACTTCTAGAAAGCACTTTCAGTCCAAATGCAGAAATGTCCCACATGCCCACCAGGAGCAAGTTTCTTAATGTTTGGCTTGTTTACATTACGCAGAGTGATTCCAGGGATGTTCAAGCTCTGGTGATGATGTATCATTCTCATTACAGATGATGCAGAGTCCTCTGTGCTGGATATGACGGTGGTTTCTCATTTTGCCCTTGCCAGTCCTCATTCACTGGGAGGCATAGACCTTTTTGATATCATTCTTAGGCCTTGAGTTTCTTAAGAAATAAAACAGCCTCCTTGGTCTTCTTGGACCCTTCAACTTTATCTTCAACCACCAAAGGAAGTTCAGAAACTTCTCAATACAATAACCTTTAGACATGAGGCAGCCAGGACAGAGCAGATGGCATATCGCTTTGAGGTTGTGTTCACTCTACAGTGCCAGAGATGCTAGGTTTGGGTTGGTGCAAACATGCAGTTTCCATGTCACATGATTTCCAAAAGCACCCTGGCCAGAAAACTGAGTCCCACCACCTGGAACTCGGGGAATTCTAGCCACAGCTCTTCCAATACTCCAGGACTCGGCACAGGTCTAAGGACTTGCTAATTCACTGACAGCATATGGCTGTCTGTCATTTTTTGCACAAGTTGGTATGAACAAAGTTCACAATATCTGGTTGAATGGGAGTGGTGAAAACAGGCCAACTGACATTTTTGCCAGAGGACTCCCCATTTTCGGAGTATCACTGATTCTCACCACTGATATCAGTGGAAGAGTACAAGCCATGACAGGGAGAGGAGCCGCCCATGCTGCTCTCCTCAATATGTTTTGTTTTTTAAAGTCATTATCTACGAAGCACAATAAAGCAAAGTGCGAAAAAGTAAGGTATGCCTGTGGTCAACAAGAAACAACTTCCACTTTACTATTTCATTCAAATAGGTTAAGTTAACCAGCACTAACAAGCTCAAAATCCCACTGGCTTAATAACAAAGTTTTATTTATCACTCAAACTATATGTCCATCAATAAATCAGCTAAGGGGCTCTGATCCTGACAGTCACTCAAAGAGCCAGGCTGACAGAAGCTCCATCTCAATTCCTGCTTCCTCAGTCACCCAGGCAAAGAGAAAGAATACAGCAAATTGCATACGGGGTTTAAAATTCCTCTCTCGAAGCAACTCATACCAATTCTGCTCACAATCTGTTGGCTTTGGCCAGGAAGAAGATCCAACCGTACTGTGTATCCAGAAGGAGAATGGGAGATACTGAGTGAACAGCACACTCAACTATACCACATATACTCTATAAAAAGTCTAGAATTACACAGAAACCCCACATTTTAGAGCTAGAAAGTTCCCCTGTTCACTGATAAGGAAAACTGAAGCCTAGAGGGGTACTTAATATGAAGTAAATCACACCGCAGAGCATTTGCAGAGCACCTGCCAAAACCCCGGGCCCTTGTCTCTCCCTGGTACATACTCTTCCCATTCTACCTAAAACCCCCACTGCCAGTGAAAATGTTGTTCCATAAAATAAGTAATCACCAACCATTTGGAAACAAAATTCCACTGAGTTAACCTTCCAACAAATTTCTTCTCCAGGGCCCATTACAGCTAGATCAGCAAGCTGGTGTGTCCTGATGCGTGGCTGTAAAGTTCTCCTATGAAACACTTTTTGCCAGGCTGTCACGTTTCATGCACACATCCCCTTGAAAAAACACCACAGAGGGCCTACTTGCCTGCACTAGACGCTGAGGAAACAAAGACAAATAAGGCCCCACAGGATGCCCCAGCACTCTCTCCAATGCCTAAGAAGTACTTCATTAACATTTGTTGAATGTGAATATCTGTCTTCCCCCATTAGAAATGTTCATTTCAGCAAGGGCAGAGATTTTTACCTGTTTGTTCACATCCATATTCTTGGTGTCTAGAACATGCCAAATAAATAAATGTGGAATTAACAAATAAATAAACTAAGAAATAAAGGAATAAAAAGTCCCTACATTCATGGTCCAATTGGGAAAGACAAACACACACAAAACTATATTACATGGTAAGTTCAATGATGGATATTATGAAATAGTAGAAAAAAAATAATACCTAAGTATTCAATCCAATAAAATCATGCCACTCAGAGAGAAAAAGACATAAAGAAGTCTTCCTCAAGAAAGTTGAAGCCAGATCCCAAAGCCAGAGATGTTGGCATGGATGTGGAGGAAAGGGCACACTTCTACACTGCTGGTGGGAATGCCCACTAATACGTTCCTTCTGGAAGGATGTTTGGAGAATACTTAGAGAACTAAAAATAGACCTGCCATTTGATCCTATAATTCCTTTACTAGGTTTATACCCAGAAGACAAAAATCACAATATGACAAAGACATCTGTACCAGAATGTTTATTGCAGCCCAATTCATAATTGCTAACTCATGGAAGAAGCCCAAGTGCCCATCGACCCACGAATGGACTAGCAAATTGTGGTACATGTATACCATGGAATACTATGCAGCCTTAAAGAAAGATGGAGACTTTCCCTCTTTCATGTTTACATAGATAGAGCTGGAACATATTCTCCTTAGCAAAGTATCTCAGGAATGGAAGAAATAGTATCCAATGTACTCAGCCCTACTATGAAGCTAAACTATAGCTTTCACATGAAGGCTATAACCCAACTATACCAGAAGACTATGGGGAAAGGAACAAGGAAGAGGAAGGGAGGGGGGAGGTTTGGGTGGTGGGAGGGTAATGGGTCGGGCCACTTCTATGGTGCATATTTTTATCTATAATAGAAGAAAATAAAAAAAAATAAATAAATAAAATGTCTAATGTAAGTAAAATTTGAATAAACATGATTGGTCAATATGGTGGATGATTTATCGTCCATTATCTGACATTTGTAAGCCACTGTACACTAGCCTTACAAGGTTTATGAGGAGGAAAAATTAATTCTTTCTGCCTTTGCCCACTGTAATCCATATAGTAATTATTAAAGCTATAATTTATTTTTAAAACGAGTGCTTCTTGGGAAGCTTCTTTTCTATACTAACACCTCTCTGTCTTAAAGGTGTATCAGGGCCTGTTAGGTTACTGACATTTGAATGCCTATTTACTTCATTTTTTTTATTTGAAGGAAAAAATTGAGGCTTTTGTTATGCTTCTGACTTATAAAAATCTTTAATAAATTCTTGTTTTATTCCAAGGAAAAATAAGGAAAATGAGAAGCAATCAAGGATCTTTTCTCACCCCTTATCTCATTCCTGTTTGGTAATGGGATGGATTGGGGTCGGAAGTAACTTTAATATAAGTGAAATTTTCAAATGTATAAAATAGTAAAATGTTGCATTGTTTTGCTCATTTTGGGAAAAAGTCAATATAAATAGCATTTTAAAACTTGAGTGACCTGCATAGTCATGAAATTTTTTTCCTAGCAAGTGATGCAGATGATTTTGGGGAAGTAGAAGATATTTTGCTAGCAATGTAAGGATCTTTTCTTTTTTCTTAGGTCAGGCTAACTTTTTACTGTATAGATCTGTTAAATTACTTGTATGAATTAAATAAACTTCTTTGTATCATTGTACTGCTTTAAAAAAGTAAATAAATAAAAGTACATAGAGCTATGATTTCCCCTTTTCCCTGTGCATGGTGACTGTAGGGCCAATTTTGGGGACACTATGTACTATAACTGCTCAACAAGGGAGATTGGAAATTGGCAGAGACCATTATAGCTTCGTTATTTGGGACAAAATGCACTTTGCTGTACAATCACGCTTTGTGACTGGAAGGTTGAGATGTACAATGCCCTCTAGAGTATTACCCACTCAGTAGGTATCATGTTTTTCTTTTCTTTTTGAGGAGACAGTCTTACTTTGTTGCTGTCAGTGTGGTGTTGCAGCCTCATAGCTCACAGTAACCTCAAACTCTTGGGCTCAAAGCAATTCTCTTCCCTCAGCCTCCCAAGTACCTGAGACTATAGCAATGCCCGACTATTTTTAGAGACAGGGCCTTGCTCTGGCTGAGGCTGGTCTTCAACCTGTGAGTTCAGGCAATCTACCTGGCTCAGTCCCCCAAAGTGTAGGATTACAGGCGTGCGCCACCGCGCCTGCCTCAGCATCATCTATGTTTATGTCATATCTGGTAATTCTGGATGGTGTACAAAAATACTATATAACTAAAAACAGAGTCATTTCTAACTCCAGAAGAACCCACCATAATTGCACACCGAAAAAGAATTGTCATATTAAACCAGAATGTGATGCTCATCTCAAACAACCTAAGAGATTGCAAAGATGAATTAAATCACCATAATTAGTCCTCAATAAGACATGACAGCACCACTGGTTGGTTATACAGGGTGTCCATAAAGTTTGTGTGAAACTTAAAATAGTAAAACCCAGGGTGACAGAGTGAGACTCTGTCTCACAAATAAAAAATAATAAAAGAAAACATGTATGGCACCTGAGGATAATGGTGAGAGAGATTGGGGTGTATAATTCAACCTGGGAAGGAGCTCTGATAACAAAAATTTTCCAGGCTCTGTGTTCTCAAGAGCAGTTCATTGCAAAAAACAAAACTTCCTGTGGTGACTTAGGTGATACTCTCTATTTTACCTATGACAAGGCCAGGCACAGGCTCCGCAAATTCCCATTTCTTGCTCGTAATCAATTATCTTAACAGTTTTTTCTTCACCAGTCAGAACAAAATACTTCTTCAAATTTTGCTGAAGTTATTCTTCCCCCCAGGAAGTTGACCTTTGACCAATTCGAAGTCTGACTTCAATATCTAGCCCGTTTTAATAATGCTCCTCCTAAAAAGTGTCTTACTGAAGGGTGAAACATCTCCTGACCTGGCAGATTGTTTTCCCACCCTCCATTCTGCCCTCATCTCCCACCTTCTTTCTACACTTGCTCCTCTCTGTCAAATAAATCCCTTGTGTGTGATGGTTGCAGATCATTTATACTTCATGCTTTCCCTAAGCAATACTTCCTACAATAATGAAGAATTCATTTTATTGAACACTGAGATAGAATTTCAATTTTATTCTATTGTACAATGTCTAGAAACACCACTAGAACAAAACCAATTACACCTCAGGAAGCACGTATTATCACCCTCCACTTCCATCAACCACATCAGCTTGTGGGTCACCAGCTTTCAGGACTCTACACATCTGTCCTTACAAAGGGCTCTTCTATACCCACAGTGAACAGCCTGAAAACTTTCAGAGAAGAATTCCTGGGCCCTCAATGATCATCTTTTGGAGCAACAAGAACGATCTTGTCTTAGTTGCTAGACTCAGACCTTTGGTTCCCAGTCAAGTTTGTTCACTTGTAGATGAGAAAATATTAAGTGTTTGAGAAATCCACCGAAATTCTGCAAACTCAGTGTAGATGTTTATATGATAGAAGGAACTTGTAAGACACTTTTCATTTCTTATTTCAACATGAAAAGCAAAATTACTGGGTGGTGCCTGGGGCTCAAAGAACAGGGTGCCAGCCCTATATACCGGGGACGGTGGGTTCAAACCTGGCCCCAGCCAAAACTTTAAAAAAAAAAAAAATTACCTATTTTGTGAGACAATACTGATGTCATTTAATTTTTAATTCCATGAAAACAAATCATTTAGTAAACAATCATCTGAGACCATTTCTGCAAGTTTACAAGTCCCCTTCCATAGAATTTAGCATTAAATTCCAACTTCCAGATGATACAAAACAGAACAAAGTTACCTATTGTCACAGATTGTCCAGTCTATGTAAGAGAGGAACTGATATTTGGGAATATTCACAATTCACCAATTGAGCTATCACACTTTCACGTGGAAATTTATATGCAGCCATGAAGCAATCCACACTTGCCTTTTTCTTCTTCTTGGCATCATTGCAAAGCTTTTCTTTTTTTTTGCAGTTTTTGGCCAGGGCTGGTTTTGAACCCACCACCTCTAGCATATGGGGCCAGAGCCCTACTCCATTGAGTCACAGGCACCGCCCCTGAAAATATTCTTTATACCAAGGAATCATCTTTGGGGGTGAAATTTCCTTAGCTCCTTCAGTACACCCAATCAAAGAAAAAAAGATAAAAACTATTTCTTTAATGAAATGGAATATATCACTGCATATTTAATTCCCTTTTCTGAACTCCAGTTCTGTCTTGCATTTTAAAGAAAATTTTCTGATTTTTTAAGTTCTATTCAGATATTGCATTTTTCTTTTCTTTTTACTTTCTTTCTTTTTTTTTTTTTTTGTAGAGACAGAGTCTCACTTTACCGCCCTCGGTGGAGTGCCGTGATGTCAAAGGACTCACAGCAACCTCCACCTCTTGGGCTTCCGCTATTCTCCTACCTCAGCCTCCAGAACAACTGGGACTAAAGGCGCCTGCCACAACACCGGCTATTTTTTTGTTGCAGTTCGGCCGAGGCTGGGTTTGAACCTGCTACCCTCAGTATATGGGGCCGGCACCCTACTCACTGAGCCGCAGGCACCATCCATCTTTCTTTTTTTTTTTCTTTTCAAGACAGGGCCTCAAGCTGTCACACTGGGTATAGTGATATGACATCACAGCTCACAGCAACCTCAAACTCTTACACCTAAGCGATTCTCTTGCCTCAGCCTCCCAAGTAACTGGGACTACAGGTGCCTGCCTGTAGGCTATTTTTTGGTTGTAGCTGTCATTGTTGTTTGGCAGACTCAGGCTGGATTCGAACTTGCCAGCTCTGGTGTATGTGGCTGGCACCTTTCCTGCTTGAGCTACAGGCACCGAGCCTGATATATTGCATTTTACACTTAATGAAAAATTAAAGCTGAAATAAAGAAACAAAGCTTTTCATGGTTCACTGGTGACTGAAATACAGACATGCCTCAGTCAAGTAAGGTCACCCTATCTATCCCTTGAGACATCCTCCCACCCTCACACTCAGCTGCTCACAGAATTGCTCAATGGCCACCCTCCCAGGAGAAACTACATGCTAGCTTTCAATGCACATGAAGTGTGAACTGTGTTGCAAGGTTTTTATTTTTGGTTGAGACAGAGTCTCACTTTGTCATCCTTGACAGAGTGAAGTGGCTTCATAGCTCACAGCCATCTCGAACTCCTGGGCTCAAGCGAATTTCTTGCCTCAGCCTCCCTAGTAGCTAGGACTTACAGGTGTCCACCACAATGACCGGATTTTTTTTTTTTTTTTGTTCTTGTTGTTGCAGTTGTCATTGTAGTTTAGCTTACCTGGACAGGGTTCAAAACCACCAGCCTGGGTGTATGTGGCTGGAACCCTACCCACTGAGTCAGGGGCAAGACCCTCCACCTGATATTTCTTAAACGTCAGTCCAGAGACATTTGGTACCTCACAGTCCGTTTTTTAGGTAGTCAACCAAGAAGTCAGTGAGTACTTTACCATCTATCTTGGAAGTGAACCAGACTTACTCCATTTTGTCGAGGGACTGTGGCCCAGAAATTTGCCAGGAGTTAACTGGTATTTTTCCACCTTAGTCTAGGTCTAACAATGTAGAAGAGTTAGACTGAGGAAACAAAAGTGGTGCATTTAGACTCAGTGTGCCATACTTTTGGAAAATATGGGGGAAATGCAAGTCTCCCTATTGAGTATTAAAATATACAAGACAGAATTAGGCTGAAAGGGTTCCAGAGCTTTTAGTTCCTAAGTTAGGGAACCAAAATCCAACTCAAATTTATGTTATACATTACTAATTGTAAGAATGGCTGGTCTTTACAGTGAAATAATACAAAAATTAGAGGGGAGGGGCAGGTGCAATGGCTCACACCTATAATCCCAGCACTTGGGATGTTAAAATGGGTGGGCTGCCTGAGCTTAGGAGTTCAAGACCAGTCTGAGCAGGAGCAAGACACTGTCGTGAAAAAAAATTTTTAAATAGCTGGGCTTTGTGGCTGGCGCCTGTAATCTTAGCTACTTGGGAGGCTGAGGCAAGAGGACCGCTTGAACCCAAGAATTTGAGGTGGCTGTGACCTAAGATGCCACGGCAATCTACCAAGGATGACCAGGTGTGACTCTGTCACAAAAAAAAAAAAAAAAAAATTAGAAGAGAGGTAAGAGGGAGATTGGTGTGCTCTCACCTAAGGGAGATTCACCACACAAACAATATTAGCTAACCATTTCTACACTCATATTAATCTGAAATTTACAAAAAAAGGAGTTGCAAAAATAAAAGGATGACAAATATTTTTAGGGTTTAAATATATATTTTGCAGCCGGTGTCTCACTCCATTAACCCACAGTGCAGGAATGTCATAGCTTGCAGAAACCTCTAAATCCTGGGCTCAAACAATCCTCATGCCTCAGCCTCCCAATGGCTGGGACTATAGGCCCACCACCACCACCACAATACCATGCTAACTTACTATTCTCAGTAGAGACGAGATCTTGCTCTTACTCAGGCTGATCTCCAACTCCTGATGTCAAGCAATCCACCCACGTCAGCCTTCCAGAGTGCGGGGATCATAGACATGAGCCTTGGCACTCGGTCCCTTTGAATATGTTATCATTTTCAATTCTCCACAAGTGTGTGTACATATATATAGACATATATATGCATATAAATTCATACTTTTTCAGTAAGTATCTAAAATCTAAACTAAAATCTTTCAGCTTGCCTCCAGCTCCCTCACCTCAGTAGATTTTCTCTTTTCGAGAACCATTTAAATACCCAACAAATCAGGGCGGCACCTGTGGCTCAGTGAGTAGGGTGCCGTGTACCAAAGGTGGCAGGTTACAGTCTGGCCCTGGCCAAAGTGCAACAAAAAACAAACTGCAACAAAAAACACTGCTATTGTTGCAGGAAGACGAGGCCCAATGGACAGAAAGAGCACCCAAACACCAAGTTTATAAGAGGAAGGGCTTTATTCACGGGCCTGGTGCTTAAGGCATAGAAGAATTCCAAATGGCTGTGCTCCCCAACTGGCTTGGTCTTTCCCTTTTTATCTACAGTCAAAAAGTTGCAACTCATAGGTACCTTTTTCATTGGCCAGTTTGAATCAAATGGGAGATGCTATTCCAGCCCCCAAAGAACTACAGGATTTCACAGAAGTGCAAATTTCCAAGTTCCAGGAAGATAACTCTACAAATTCCTAAGACCTGGGTCACCATGGAGAGGACCCTGCAGGTGTATTCTTGTGGGCTCCTTGAGAAGACCTGTTCTCCTAGACCTCACCCTTCTTGGGTCTCCTCTCTCACTATATTACCTTTACTCACTCCCTGCTCTCTGTTCTCTCTCATGGCTTCCACCTACTCTCTAATATAAAATAAACCTACACATTTATATCCTAATCTGGCCCTAAAGAAAGTCTTTTCTCACACTATATGTAGGACGAACTGAGCAACTGAGCTTTTTCACACCACTTGAAATCACCTGTAGTGAGAAGAAAATGGAGTCAGCCAGGCCAGGGCCTACAGGACACAGCTGGTCTGGGGGTTTAGGTCCTACAAGACCTTCCCAGCTCCATACTTATTCTTTTGTAAATTTAGCTCTCACCCTGAGGATGCCCATCTTGAACCTTTGGGAAATTAACTTTTGAATTAAAAATGTCGGAGATAGTCACTGAGTTGTGCAGTTTCTTATTTTAAATAAGGGTAACTGTGGTCTTTGCTTTGGGAGTATTTAAAGATTTAACTTTGAATTGAAAATGTTAGAGATTGTCACTAGTTGTGTGCTATTTATTACTTAAAGTTAGTTAATGTGCCCTCTGCTGTGAACCATTATGCATAAATCTCTAATTTTGGAAATCTTAGAATAGTCTTGGAGAGGCTACTCTCACTCTTCTCCAGAATCACTGGCCTTCTGACAAAGTTTGAGAACCTCTCCCTGTCTCTGCATACTGGCTAACAGTGACAGACTAACAGCGGGACCCTCTTCCTCCTATAACAGTCTCTCTCACTAATGCAGAGGCCAAGGGAAACCTTCCACTTAATTCTTTGAAGGTTTCCAGGATACCAACTCACACATGGAAAATTAATAATAGAAAAGCATACAAACTTATTAATGTAGTACATATGTGGGGAATCAGAGAGAGATTACCCCAACTTCCCCCTGGAGTACAGAAGCTTAAATACTTTTTCATAAAAGAAGGAAGACATGGGAATATTGACCATTTTCTTTGAAAGACAAATCTGAATGAAGCTCAGGCAGAAATTATGCTGAGGAAAAACCCATTCTCCAGGAGCGGGTGGATTTTCGAACTGCCGCAGATAAGGAAGTAATAGGAAAACAATAGAAGGCAACTGTTTTCAATTTGGGAAGACACTTTCTTTGTAAATAATGACATTTTAGACAGTCCATCCCTGATAGAATCAGATGTACCCACCCAAATACACCTACCCCAGCCCAGGTGGAACTGACCCAAGTCCCTCCCAGGAAATAGAAATGCTGACAATTGCTGCTGACCCTTCAAATCCCCATCGCCATAAACCACATGTGGAATTCCTTTCCTGACTTTCACCCCCCCTGCATCCAGATGGAATAAAAGCCACGTTGACCACATACGCTGGGCCTCCATTGTCCTTTCATCTCACACCTCAGGATAATCTTTCATCTTCAGGTCCATAACCTCTCAATCCCTCCTCTTGAGGTGAGGGGAGCAAGACTAGGTTATAAGGTAGTTAATATTCAGGCTTATTTTCAAAAAGCTTTCCATTTTCAAAAGCACTCACCATGCTTAAACTACCATTTCTGGAAGAGTTATTTTCTGCTCCCCAACATTAACTTAGCAGGAAACAAAGTTTAGGCTTAACAAGTCACAAACTGCCAATTCTCTTCTGATTACTAAACCAGGAGGAGATTTTCACCTAGATAGTCCAAATAAGGTAAATGCATAATTGTAACCAATCAGTTCTTGAGTTTGGTTTTGTGTCACCTTTTTTTTTTTTGAGAAAGAGTTTCACTTCTGTCACCCTCAATAAAGTGTCATGGTGTCACAGCTCACAGCAACCTCAAACTCTTGGGCTCATGGGATCCTCTTGCCTCAGCCTCCCAAGTAAATGTGACTACAGGCACCTGCCACTGCCACTATGCCCAGCTATTTTCTATCTTTTCTTTCTTTTTTTTTTTTTTGAGACTGAATCTCCCTCTGGTTCAGGCTGGTCTTCAACTCCTGAGCTAAAATGATCCACCCAACTCAGCCTTCCAGAATGTTGGGATTATATGCCTGAGCCACCATGCCTGGCCAAGTTTGCTTTTTTACGTACCTTGTGAGACCTTTTCCTTCAATCACCCCCCAACTCAACCTACCCTGGAATCTCCAAACTACAACTTATGGCTGAGAATCCATGGATTGCTATTTGTTTGTTACAGAGACATTTTAGAAAGTCAACCTCTGCTCCTGTGGTGAGGTGAGCAAGACGAGGTTTTAAGAGACTTAATATTCAGGCTTTGGTTCATCTTCATTAACTGGAATTTAATGGATTTGGAATGGTGATTCTAAAATCAATGGATATTGTTTGAAAGAGAAGAAAAATAAATGACTTCTGTATCATTATTTTTCATTTTTATTAGAAATTTCAATCATCGGCCAGGTGCAGCTGCTCATGCCTGTAATCCCAGCATCTTGGGAGGCCAAGGGGAGCGCACTGATTGAGCTCACAAGTTGGAGACCAGCCCCAGTGGGAGGTTGGGATAATCGCCCTATGATTTCCCCACATATGTAGTACATTAATAATTTTGTATGCCTTTTATTAATTTGAATGTGTGAGTTGGTATCCAGGAAACCTTCAAAGAATTAAGCAGAAGGTTTTCCCTTGGCCTCTGCATTAGTGAGAGAGATTGTTATTGGAGGAACAGGGTCTGGCTGACTGTCACTGTTAGCCAGTATGCAGAGACAGGGAGAGGTTCTCAAACTTGCAAAGGCATGACCCTGTCTCTACTAAAAACAGAAAAACTTAGTAGCTAATTTTATTTTTATTTGGGGGGGAGACAGAGTGTCACTCTGTCGCCCTGGTTAAAGTGCCATGGGAATAGCTCCCAGCAATTTCAAACTCCTGGGTTCAAGCAATTCTCCTCTCTTAGCCTCCCAAATAGTTTGGATTACAGGTGTCCTCCAGGACCTCCTACTAATTTTTCCATTCTTAACTAGAGATGGGTTTTCCTCTTACTCAGGCTGGTCTCCAACTTCTGAGCCCAAGCAATCCACCCACCTCGGCCTCCCAGTGCTAGGATTACAGGCATTCTAGCAGAAACAGACACCCCATCTTTTTTTAGCTATCTGTGAACTTAAAATGCCCTTGAAAATGCCTCAAAATGAATTGTTATCACTGGTCTGGACTTTCAGCAATGCCTAAACAACATAACATAACACTGAACCAGTAGGTGAATGGAGTTACTGGGTATCAAAAACATCAAATGTGTATGCAGAAAGTGAAATTTCTTGCTTTTCAGCTAAAGCCTAGAGAAGGTAGCCTATTAAAAAATAGGAAAAAAAAAGGCTTAGCACCCATAGCACAGTGGTTACGGCACCAGACACATGCATTGTGGCTGGCAGGTTCAAGCCCAGCCCTGGCCAGCTAAACAACAATGACAATTGCAACAAGAAAATAGCTGAGCATTGTGGTGGGTGCCTGTAGTCCCAGCTATGTGGGACGCTGAGGCAAGATAAGCCCAAGAGTTGGAGGTTGCAAGCAGCTAAGGTGCTAACCACATACAACTGAGCTGGTGGGTTCAAATACAGCCTTGGCCTGCCAAACAACAATGACAACTACAACCAAACAAATAGCCAGGCATTAAGGCAGACATTTGTAGTCCCAGTTACTCGGGAGGCTGAGGCAAGAGAATCACTTAAGTCCAGGACTTGGAGGTTGCTGTGAGCTGTGATGCCACAGCACAATACCCGGGGCAACAGCTTGAGGCTACTCTGTCCCCACCCCCTCCAAAAAAAAGAAAAGAAAAGAAAAAAGATAAGCAAAAGCTTTTTCCATGCAAACAAAGAAAACTATGAAGTAATAAATGTCCTTCTGAAAAGCATTATCCCCTATTATGAGCTCCCCAGAAGACTTCAAAGTAATAATGGTCTGTCTTTTATGGCAGAAGTTACACCCCAGGTAAGCAAACTTTTCAAAATTCACTAGAAATTGCATGTAGCCTGTAGACTTTAATCATCTGGAAAATATAAAAAGAAAATAAACCACACACTAAAAAAAAAATATTGCCCAACTACACCAAGAGATCCATTTACATTAATGGATTATTATTGCCCCTCTAATTACAGTGAATAAATGTAGCCCCTGAAAGCAGGCTCATATTAAATCTTTACAAAGTTATTTATAAGAAACCCTTCCAGGCAGTCTCAATTCAAATGCCTAGGCAAGCCGAATATAATCATAAAGTAAAAAAGTATTAACAACAAATGCACCAAGTGGTGTCCCTTATTCACAAGTTCTCTCTTCCCAGACCCCAGTCAATCCCTCCAGAAAAATTATATCCCTTTTCTCCTAGTAACCTAGTCCAGCTCAAACCCTGGAAAGACAGGCCTGAGAAAAACAGCTGAAAGAAAAGTAGACTAGTCCAGAAGATGTTCTGCTGGGGACACCACAGCAGTGAAACTCACAGGACTAGAAGCCTGGACCCACCACACTCCACTCAAGCTGTATCTCACTCTAGAAGCAGCTTTGGCCCACAAACAGTAGATGGCCTCTCCTGAAGGCAGTAACAAGATGGAATGAAGAAATACAATCCCCAGTCATCTTACTCTTGAGATTACACACGGCTGTGTTCTCACCCCACGACCTCATCCAATTTCGATGAAATAAAAACGTAGAGATTGATTTAGCCCAAAATGTCATAAATATGTCTGATTTCTAACTCAGTGCCTGTAGCACAGTGGTTATGGCACCAGCCACATGCATGGAGGCTGGCGGGTTCGAGCCTGCAGGGGCCACCTAAACAACAATCACAACTGCCACAAGTAAATACCCGGACGTTGAGGCGGGCACCTGTAGTCCCAGCTACTTGAGAGGCTGAGGCAAGAGGATTGCTTAAGCCCAAGAGTTTGAGTTTGCTGTGAGGCCACAGCACTCTACCAAGGGTGACACAGTGAAAATCTGCCTCAAATATATATATATATATGTCTAACTTCTGTCTTACTAGAAGTCATTGTGTAAAACAGGCATTTCCTTCATGTCTAATGGAGATGTGCACCCACTAGAACTTATGAGAAATGTCATACGTTTCTGATATATCCACAAGATTATCCCCCATTTAGATTTTTATACTTATAAAACAACCACTACTGTCAAGGAAAAAGGATAGTATTTGCCATATAACTGAAAAATGTAACTAAGAGTCATAAATATATTAAGTTTAAAAGGTGCCAATTCTGATATACCATCCTTAATAATTCCTTACTTAAATGTAACTTAACTGCCTTTGTACCTTATGCCAATAGACACACCAAGGTACCCGGAAGATAGTTATTATAAGGCACCCAAGCCTTTTCATACATCCCTGCTACAACACAGGGAAAACTTATTCACTAAGATTAACCCCTTTTCTACCCTGGGTACAAAAGTGTAAGTCCAACTGGTCTAAAGTAATTTAAGATATTACACTCCCTGAAAACTATCATAGCCAACTACACGTTTTTAATCCTGATAAATACACCACTTTTAGCCTAGCCATTTGTGTCATATCAACACTAACTATTGGACTCAATCTGAAAATTAGTCCATTGTCCAGTGCCATCGTCAAGACCCTTAATACAACTTCTCAAGACATAAACGCACTGAGCATTCAATTAAAACAAGTACAAGAAGCTATCCTAAAAAAAAAAAAAAAAAAAAAAAAAAAATCAAGCAGCCATTAATTATTATTAAAACACAATCATAGTTGTTAAAAGTTTAAAAATATATACTGCTTAAATTTATCTACCCGTTCCCAACCCATTAAAAACAAGTTAAATGTATAAAAGATATAGTCCAAATAAAACGAACTAGATTTTTCAGAATATCCAACACTTCCTAACACATTGTCGTAATTACCTAAATCCAAACCTTAAGTTATTGTCAAATATATATACCAA
>CAUYPK010104819.1:0-28947 GCA_963574355.1 Loris lydekkerianus | reverse complement strand
AATCTAGTTTTTTTTTTTTAAATAACCCCCTTCGCGCTGCTATAAATTATTTTTTTTTTTAATTTACTAACAGTATTACCTGGTTTTTTTTTTTTTTTTTTTTTTTTTTTTTTTTTTTTTTTTTTTTTTTTTGAGACAGATTCTCACTCTAGTGCCCTGACTATAGTGCCATGGCATTATAGCTCCAGCAAACTCAAGTTCTTGAGCTCAATTGATCCTCTTGCCTCAATTTTTTTTATTTTTAGTAGAGATAGGGTCTCGCTATTGCTCAGGCTGGTCTCTAACTCTTGAGGGCAGGTGATACACCCACCTCATCCTCCCAGAGTGCTAGGATTACAGGCATGAGCCACCCCGCCCGGCTTCAAGGGCTTTTTGAAACTTAAAGTGGATCATAGCTATAGGTTCCTGTCTTTATTAGTTGATTTTCCCCTTCAATTATTGCTCATAATCTAGTCAGGTTGAATAGATATTACATTTCCCTATGAGGCTATTTTTGTATAGGATTTATGCATCTTCATTTTTCTCTTGATAATTGGAATGGATCTGAGAATCACCAGCTACCCTCTGAATCATTTTAGTTGAAGGGCTATGATGGCTTATTCCTCCCTTCCAGACCTAATGACTATTATTGGTAGGGACATGTTCTTTCTAGGGTTGACAGATAAAATACAGTATGTCCAGTTAAACTTGAATTTCAGATAAATAACAAATTTTTTTAGTACATATGTGAATTTTAGACATACACTAAAAATTATTGGTCTGAAACTCAAGTTTACTGGGATGTTTTATATTTTTATTTGTTAAATATAGAAACCTATCTCATGTGGGCCAATAATTACTCTTTAATGATATTTTTGGATTTATATCCCAGTGAGTGTGACTTTAAGAGTCAGACATAATTCAGATTCAAATTCTGGCCCCTCTGCTTAATTCTTAGAATATTTTGTCACAGAATTCTAATCTATTAAACAGGAATAGTAGCAATACCTCATAAAGTTCATGGAATACAAAATGAGAAAATATTTCTATAGTACTTAGTACACTGCCTGGCTAAGCACTATCACCATTATTATTGGCTACCATCATTATTATTATTAGTTTTATACAAAAGATTATGTGCAATAAGCAAGATTTGACACTTGGTACTGGACTTTTCATAGCATCCCTTTTGCTAGGACCAAGATACCCCTTTTGTTTCTGAATACTATACTCCCTTTTGCTCCCTGTCATGAAGTACCCTAGTTGGCTTTTTTTTTTTTTGCAGTTTTTGGCCAGGGCTGGGTTTGAACCCACCACCACCTCCAGCATATGGGGTGGTGCCCTACTTCTTTGAGCCACAGGCGCCGCCCTGGCTTTTTGTTTTTAATATAAAGATCTTTTCTGTACATGTATTTGGGGGTCACAAAGAATTCCTCCAGTTGGAGGCTATTCCCAAGATGAAGATGAAGATGGTTGAGTGACTGATAACCACCTTTGAAATGCTACCTTCAAACCAATGATTTATAAGTTTAGCTGATAAAAGAAAACATTCCTAATCAACATAGATCTAAATATGATACATGGAAAACAAGATACTACAAGTACTGAGAACTCTCTATCTCTCACAACAGGATCAAGAATTGAATTTAATTGATTTTCCACTTGCCTTCATTTTACTTTCAATGCCTTCCTTCTTTTTGGTGCCCAATGCCTTCACTGTTTCTCCTCTCAGGAGGGACTCCTTCCTGAGCCACCCATCCCCATCAAAACTTACTCATCTGCTTTCCCACTCATATTGACATCTAATTATATGTATTAATTTATCACCATTATAAAGGTTAAGAAATGTTCTATTTAGCCACTTTCCTTAGCCACAGACATTTTTTTTAATACCAGAAGCCTGAAGAAGTAAGCCTCGACAGTGGTATTTAGTGATTTCTAGCAGATAAGGGAGACCATGCAGGACCCCTTAAATCATAGTACATTATGCCTGTTATGTCTGCTTCACATGAATGTAAGCAAGCAGTGGTGCAGATAATCTAAAGATCATTTCTACTTGGTTTGGGAATGCACCACACTGTGTTGTTGTAGCTGATTTGCTTTGCTAATTATGTTCTACTGAAGCTAATATTGAAATTGGTTCACATTCTTTAAGCTCATCTGGGCCAGGAGACAGAACAGGCACTGGTGTGGCCCACTTTGAAATGAAGAAGGAAAACTGATAACAACTATGAGGGGGGCCTGAAAATTCTAAATGGAGTCTACAAAATAAATGCAAAATTTATTAAGATTGAACTTTGCCAATTACACATGAGCAGGATAGGCAGCCACCTTCCCCCTGTGACTCAATGGGCAGTGGAAGGCCAGTCTTGCCATGTGGCCTGTCTAGAATCTTAAATCCTCTATATTAGTAGCCTACATGAAAGATCTTAATCATAACTAGTTAAGGCATTATATAACCTAGGAAGAGTAAGTAACACATTTCCTAGAACACATATCGGTAGTTAGTCTGACTAAATCCTCAGCCATTATTGTTACCTTGGAGAAAAAGCAATGAAGGGGTGGGACATAAGACACGTGTACCTTGCTAGGGGCCTCGGTATATTAAGAGGCCTCTGGGAAGATACAGTGGGAGTATAAAAGCACCAAGTTCCTTAGAGATGAGCTGGGCGGCTTACTGAAAGAGGGTAAGACAACCTTCCCCTCGGTCCTTCCCATGGTTTTTCAGTTTCCTGTTGGTGGCAGGCATAGATAATATGTAACTATATCAAATAAATTATTCCCTCCTTACCCTTCTTCTGCTGGGCAGCTGAGTTTTCAAGGGCTTCTAGAGGTTTTCTAAGGGCTTGGTTTTCTTTCAAGGCATATAATTTAGAGGCTAACTGTACGTGGTATTTCCAACCCCATAAGCTGCCCCAAAGAGAACATGAAGCTATTGAAATTTCTTTTTCTCATTGCAGTCTGCTCCCAGTTCTCAAGAGGGGTGTATGCCATCTTTGGATTCTATGACCAGATGTCAATGAACACCCTGACCTCTTTCTGTGGGGCCCTGCACACGTCCTTTGTTACGCCTAGCTTCCCCACGGATGCAGATGTGCAGTTTGTCATCCAAATGCGCCCAGCCTTGAAGGGCGCCATTCTGAGTCTTCTGGGTCACTACAAGTGGGAGAAGTTTGTGTATCTCTATGACACAGAACGAGGTAAGAAGTGGCATCTGTTCTCCTCTTTATTTTTTTATTTTTTACTTTTTTTTGGCTCTCCTCTTTAGATATTTATGTGATCCTGGTGTTCAACTTTCCTAAGCTCATATGTCCTTTCCTTCCAACAAAGAAAATCTAGTCCTCTATTTAAATTACATTTAGTATTCAAAATAAATCAAAGATTAGGACCAAAAAAATCAAAGCAATGGTAATTTAAGAATCTAATATTTTTAAGCTGTATAAGTCCTCCCTGTAAAGTGGTTTGGGACATCCTTTTGGTTGAGTCACTGTTGTTGAAATATAATGCATTAAAAAGCATTACCCCCTAAAAAGCATTACCTGGTCTAAAACGCACAAAGTAAAATCAGCTTAGTCTATTAATATACACAGTTGTGATTTAATAAAAAAAAAATTGTTAAGAAAAGAAAGAAAGTAGAGAGAAGCTGAAAATGAAAAGTTTTGTAAACATAACCTTGTCAGAGACAATGATCATCTCCATTTCATAGATGAGATAACTGAAGCTTCTAAAGGAAATACACTTTTTCACACAGCAGTTTAACCACAAACGTGGGAATGGTGGCAATGCCCATTCCTTCCAAGGCTTGTTCCTCCAGATCACATTAGGTCTTAGCTTACAGAGCCTCCACAATTACCTTATCGAAATAATGAGTGGAGATTGGCTAAACTGTACTTTGGAGCTGAATAGTTTTCCTAACAGTGAGATAATGCATTGAGGACACATTCTACTGAAAAAGCCTCAGAAATGAAGAGTCTGATATTATTTAGTATACCATAAGGTAGTAATTAGCTAAAGCATACACATGAAAATTTACCTAAATGGACTCCTCCAAACCTCAGTTATTTTTGAAGGGTCCCTCAGTGAAGGATCCTGTCACTATAATATTCCAGAAGACAATGTTACTTTCTCAGTCATTTGCCTATAACTCTGCTTAAGAGAACTCAGGATGGTTTCTTGATTCTTTCTGACTCAGAGTTTTCAGACTCAGAGAAGAAAGGAGCAGAGGGAAGGCCTGTCTGCCTAAGGGATACCTGAGGTAACTTACCTTGAAGAACCATTTTGCTCTTGGGAATCCAGAGCACGTATCACTTTATTTACCTTTTGCTACATCATCAAATCCTACTTAGAAATACTTAGGTCTATATTTGCCTATGGTACTTCCTTCCAAAATATCAACAAATTCCATGAACCTAAAGTAGGACACCAGAGTTCAAGTCCAAGGGCTCTGACCTTGACCAACAGACTGAAGCTCTCAAGACCTTGCTTTCCTCACCTCTTCCTATCCCTTCTTAATGTAATATTCAATAATTCTGTGATTTTTCTTTGAGATGTTATGCCAGACACAGGACACTTTGTATCTTGCTACTAACACTAACTTATATATTATCAGTTAAGTATTTAATCAATTCCTCAAGCCATTATCAACACCCAAAGGTATGTTCTAAGCCTGTGATACATGCATATACATGTATAATATGGTTCCAATAGGGATGGACAGAAAAGGATGTTCATGAAACAATTCATGAATGTCAAATTAAGTGCTACACTACAGACTCTGATTGCTTTGGGAATTGTAAAAATGTGGTGCTCCATAAAAGTTGAGTTTTTGGAGAAGGCTTGCTAGAAGAGCTAGCCCTGAAGGATAGACAAGTTGTGGATTACAAGAAGGGAGGGAAATGGGGGTTTGGGAGGGCAAAAGAGGACAAAGGGCAGGGTCAGGAAGGAACACTATATCTTCAGGCCCAGGCTTATCTGACTGATGTCCCAAAATAATTTGAACATTCTAATTCACAGTTTGCTCAATTTTAGTGCATTCCATTTTGTCCAAACACTGAGAATGAATTAGCCTATTTCTATGTACTACATACAGTGTAATCTAGTGCACAGCAATCTCATTTTCAGAACTCAAGTTCACAAATCAGGCATCTTCTCTCCTGAAATTTTTTAAAAACTGAATATCAGTCCTACTAATAAGGTAACCTCTCATTTATTCAAAAGCAGAAATACAATTCATGAATTTTCTTCCCATCTCCTGTACCCTTCTCTACTCATTAGCTCTCTATTAGAGGAAAGGAAGTAAAAGTCCATTTACTTCTTATCCCTGCATCTTTTCTCAAATCTTCTCACTAAATAGTTTAGACAAGTCTATGGTCTTGGAGCCAAAAGAAACCTTTCTGACTCATATAAATTCATATTTGTTCCTCTGTATCTGGTGAGACCAACGTACTCTCCTTAATGTACTACTTTTCATAAACTTTTACACTAATTTCCGCCTTGGAAAGCCTTCTCAAAACATCATACCGGAATTTTATTCCAGAATCTTCATTGACTTTCTGTTACCTACACTGAACAAAAAAGTGGTCTATTCTTCCAGACTCAATTGACATGATTATGCCTCAACCAACTGACAAACTTTTTTTCCTTATGCTACCCTCAGAGGACTGTCCACTAGAAACAGCTCCACTGTCCACTATTGCCCTAATGTGCCAGAACCAAACCTGCCTCAGCAATTTTGCTTCTTCTACTGCTACTTGGAATTCTCTCCTTCATCCTGATTATGAGAATCATGCCCATACTTTTACATTTCAAAACCTACCTCAATCTCTACCACCCCAAGGTAGCCTTCTATGACCACTCTAACTCACAGTGATTCATTCATTCATTCAGTAGATGCTAAGGTTGTAGTGATAAACAAGTTAGATATGCTTCTTGCTGTTATAAAGCTTATAGTCTAATAAGGGAGACAGACAAAAATCAAGTAAGATACTATGAAAGAAACAAAAATACATATAATAATTGATAAGCCCTAATTTTAAAATGATGTTTAGTGAAAGCCTCATTGAGAAGGGGGCATTTAAGCTGAGAACTAAAGGATTAGAAGGAGGCAGCTATGTGAAGAGTAGAGGGAAAGAATTTCAAGCAGTGAAAACTGGCAAGTGCAAAGACCCTGTAGCATGTTTGGGGTACAAAAAGACCAGTGTGGCTAAAAAATAATGAGGAGATAGAAAGTGTCTTGAGAAGAGACTATAGAGGTAGACAGGAGCCGTATTATAGCCAGGGAGTATGAACAGGAGCCATAGTAAAGGGTATGGATTTTATTCTAACTATAGTTGGAGGTCATTCGAGGAGCCACAGCAAGAGAGTTACATGATCTAAGTTTCTGCAGAGAATGGAGTGTGGTGCAAGAGCAAAAGAAAGGAAACCAATTCAAAGGCCATTGTGGTTATCCAGGTGAGACATGATGGCAGCTTAGAGTAAGCTGGAGATGGAAAAAAGGGAATGATATAGAAATATACTTTGGAGACAGAACAGAAGCTGGGGACAGATTGTGGGATGTGAGGGAGAGGAAGGATTCATGGATGACTACTGAACTTTTGACTTTAAAGACTGAGCAAAATTTAGCCAGGCATTGTGGTGGGCTCCTGTAGTCCCAGCTACTTGGGAGGCTGAGGCAAGAGAATCACTTAAGCCCAAGAGTTGGAGGTTGCTGTAAGCTGTGATGTCATGTCATGGCACTCTACCCAGGGTGACATACTGAGACTGTTTCAAAAAAAAAAAAAATGTCTGAGTAAGATGGTGATGCTGTTTTCTGAGGTGACTGGACAGGAGGAGAACCAGTTTTGAGGAACAAAGATCTTGCCTTCCTCTAAATACCACAGAATCCTTATTCACTAGGCACTGAGCAGAACTGCTTTCTGTGGTTGTGTCATTTTTATTTTGTATTTTCTCATGTTCTGCAATAATCAACTGTTGCTTCAGTAGTAAAAATTATGGGGAGAAATTACAACAGCAAAGCATAATTTTAGAATATTTTAACATGTAAGAGGGATAGAAGACAAAGACAAAAGGGAGCACTTCTAATTACATTCAAATAAATGAAATGTACAAATGACATGACTCCACCGTGTAAGGGCAGAGATGTGTCGGGAGCTGAGAAATGGGTTAAACATTTGAAGCCATTTAAAATATTTTCATTTATGCCCAAGATAATATTTTCTCTAGAATTATTAAACATTGAGTAGATTTCAGGGCTCTGTTGGCTCTGCTTTGATTTCTGTCTGTAGCAAAAGGTCTGGTTTGGGGTTTTCAGGTCATCACTGTACTTAGTTCCTAATACAAAGTTGAAAATTATGCTCTTGTTGCTATGTACATAAAAGGTCAGTTTTAGGAAAAATTATGGGGTTTACTAAGTGTTTTATTTGCCCCCTCCGTGCCTTCTACTCTTTACTGACATCCTTTTTCCTTATTTAGACAGAATTCCTCAGTATGGCACATGTCTACATCTGCCCTCCCTGGCAGGAGCAAAACCTTAACATCTCTGTCTCAACCTGCTTCTGCACCTCCATTAAAAACTTTTCTGTCCTACATTTTGTTCCCACTGATTAATAGTCTTTCTTTCCTAGTGACAGCAGCTCAACTGACCAATTTATTCATGCTAATTTATCTATGGCTATTAGTAATTTGATGTGTTAGTGCATCCAAGGAAGAAGATATTTCTATACATCCAAAGGCTTTCTGTGGATATAGAACCCTAATGCAAAGGGTAATTTTCTAATTCTAGGATTCCAGGCACCACAGGGCCAGTTTGGGAGGTCCTTTACCCATCTATCTTCCTATACAGAAAGTCCTAAAAGCTTGCCAGGGATGTGTCCACCTCTTCTAGTTATTAGACCTATCTTTTGGGTGCAAATGACCTAGTTCTCTGTGGTGCTAACATTTCCCCCAGAACAGCAACATACTTGAGAACTGCGGCCAGACTCTCTCGTGCACCTGACAACTCTCCTTGGCTTCAATGGGCACAGCCCACAGAGATGAAAGAATCTGGCCCAGCTGTGGCTCTCAGCTTAGATAATGAGATAATAGCTCTGGGTGCCCTTTGAGGCAACTAGTCCCTACCTTCTCGCTAGTGTTCAATAAACTCCTGCTGTCTCCCATTCTCAACCTGAAACTCCCTACTTAGTTCCCAAGTAACTCTCTGGACATCAACAGCCTTCTATTAATATTTTCTCTCGAAGGTTGTGGCAGGAACATGGGCAGTTGTAACAATTATCCCGCCAGTCAACAAGCAATTATTGGGCTTTCCCCAGTGCTATCCTGTGCTAAGACACTGGTGGTGTTTAAAAGAAGCAGAATTAGGTCCTGCCTTTGAGGAGTTGACAGTCTTGTCGCTGAAATAGTGATTTACATAAGCAGCCTGGAACAAAATAATTTTTAACCCAACTGTTCCCACATCCATCAATGACATTTGCATTCATTAGAATAGGCACTATGTGAAGAGGGTTGCCAGATACACTAGTTAGGAAAGTGGAGAAATTTTGAAAGGTCTTGAAGGACTTCAGTTCATACCAATGGTGGGGGGGGGTCAGGGACATGCAAAAACAAACAGTCCCTGACTCCCCCCATTGGTACGCAACTCATAAGAGGTAAAGAGATTCCCCAAGATAAAAAGAAAACATACTTTCCTCAGGGGACTATGCATGTTCTCCACTGGCTGGATTTGAACTCTTCTGAGAAACAAGCAAAACAATTCCTCACACCTTTCTGCATGTTATTATTCACCACTTACTTACATAACCTAGATTCATCCTTTCCACCCAGTTCTATTTTCCCAAATAAAGCACAAAAAACTACTCTGATTTTTCTTCAGATCATATAAATATTCCACCTTTTACCAAATAAAGCACAAAATCAATCTCTCTTCCTTCTCCTATTCTTTCTCTCTTCTTCCTCCTCTTCTCTCCTTTCCTCCTTTCTCCTCTTCTTACTACCTCCTGTTCTTCTATCTTTCTACACACACACACACACACACACACATCCCAATACCAATCAATGCCACACATCAGCAAATCCCTGTTATTGACGTCATGTTAGTATCTTATTTTGATAAAAGCAGGTACCATTTCTTAAGCATTTATGTACTAGGCTCTGTGCTTATGGATCACATTTAATCCTCAAAACATCCCTGCATCTTTCCAACCAAGGAAACCAAGGCACGAAAAGGCTAAATGATAGTTCCTAGGGTCACACAGCTACAATGTAATAAAACCAGATCTCAGTACAGGTCTGCCACATTGCATGGGTCTATATGGGTTCACTGGCTGACTTACTGCCTCCCACACACTTAAAATTTGAGCACAGCTATTACCTCTTCCCTTAGTATTCTTTTCAGCCAGTCTTCAAGGACCTGTTACTCACACCCTTCCTATCCTATTTGCTTTCTGTGGATGTGATCCAGTTGCCAATTTCCTTCTTAAGGTGTGGTGTCCACAAATGAATATAATATCATTATATTCTGTATCATAGTATCAGAGTTTCAGGGATCCAGATAGACAGGAGGTGAAAAATCTAGGTTAACAGGCAGATAAGTTGCAAAGGTGAAGGCAGAGAAAGAGCAGAGTTCCAAATGCAGGCAGAACGGTTTGTTCGTAGTGCACAACAATGGAGTGCTTTGTTGAGAATTGAACTCTGAAGTAAAGAGAACTCATATGTTCATCTCTGGGGCAGAGAGGATTTCTAGAACACAGAAAGCCATAAACCTGCAGGTCCTCATTGCTAAGAGGCTATTTCTTATTGGAGAAGAAGAAAGCAAGGAGTGACCAATGAAAGGTCACTGTCATGAGCTTTTTTAAAGTTCCTGCCAAATACTTGGCAGGAATTTTCAAGGAAGTATTAAGTATTAGGTGTCTTAATTAAACAAATAAAACAGACTATCATGTTTTTTTTTTTCCTCCTCTACTTTAAGAACTGATTCAGTGATGTGCAAAGGAAACACATGGCTCCAATTCTTGTCATGTCCATTTGCCTCTGGGAAAAGCGAAGTCAAGAGGGTTTTTATTGAAATTCAAGTTACTTTTTACATCTGAATAAATTAGAAAAGGCCCAGAGAGTACATTATCCCGAGAGAGATGGACACTAAATTCCCCTGTTTGAGCAGCAATGATCAGGGTTGACAGTACCTGAGACATTTAGTAGTTTCTGCTGCCTGCCTAATCTATTGTGATGAGTCTTCAACTATGAGAGCATCTTGAGAGCCTGCACAATAATAATAGTGAATGACTATTTGGTCTGGACTGTGAATAAAAGATTGTACATATGTCTGTAATGAGAATTTCATTGAAAATAAAAATACCAAAACTGTCATATTTTTTAATACTTCAGTTTGCACATCCTTGACTGCTTTGGGGCATAAGAAGAGAAAATACCAAACAATTTGTTGTCAGCTCTTGAAATAAATTATCATTTAAACACTTCCTCTCTGCAAAGGTTATTAGCTTAGTAGCTCATTCCTTGGGTTGGACCATCAGTAGGGGGGGAAAAAAAATCACAGACATTAAACCACCCTTTCAAAAGCTGAATATTAGTTACTGTGGAAATTGTTCTCTCAGTAGCTTAACATACTTTTCTGTAGCTCTCCAAAGCTGCAGATTAGACTGCAGCGACTATTAATAAATACTGTCATATTTTACAGCTGTCATGCAAAGCTGAAAAAAGGCTTCGCTGTGATTAGATCCTGTTTACTGTAATATTTCCAGCTCAGACTCAGAAAGGCAGTTTTCCTATAAAGGTATTTTCCATAAGTAGAATATTTCTCCATCGAATGACATGACTAATTTTAATGTATCGTTAACTCCTTGGTGGCAGTAAGTTTGAGTTTGAATTGACTTCATGGCCAGACACATTCCTCTCCAGAGACATATTAAGCTAAAATGTCAAATTTTCTCTCTTGACTTGTCCTTCATATGCAGAGATGGTACTACTGTCAGGAGATGTACTTTGAGTTATTCCCCCAGCCCCCACAGAAGGACAAATGTGTTCTGGTTTATCCAACTTCTTTTACCCTGTCCCTCTTGTGACTGGTAGCATTGTTTGCAAGACAGCTGGTTAGGATTTAGGGTAGGAATGTTACTTCAGTGGGCTAGCTAAAAATTCTGCTTCCTGAGCTAAAATGTCATTGTATGAGCAAAAGAAATAGATCTCTAGCCCCCCTGCCATGCATTAGCTGTTTGAAATAGTATTCACATCTCTGAAAAAAGAAGGTGACAGCTGGCAGGGTTGCTTTTGCTCTGACCTTCCATTGCTTTATATCAAGCTCCTTGAGGAATTAACCCTCACTAAGCTGAATATCTAGTTTTTAATGAATGCATAGTCTTTACAGCATTAAGGGTTAGCTGGAGTGTTCTATAAATTCAGGATTTGGGCCTAAGATTGAAAAGATTCTTCTAAATGTTCCTTGGGGAAGGGAAAGACAGTGGTGTGGACCTGCAACTGTGGCTTTGAGTTTTGTCCCTTAGAGCCCTTTAGACAATAATTAAAGCCAAGGAAGGGTTACTGTGGGAGTTAAACAAGAAAATGCATATAAAATATTAAGCACCAAGCTGAACACAGTAATGCACTTAATGAATTTTAGCTCTTATTATAATACTTTATTGCCAGTACAGAATAGTGGCTCTCAATAGGGAAAGAGTGTAATTTCCCCCCCTCAGGGGACATATCACAATTGACTGGAGACATTTTGGTAGTGGGTAAAGCCAGGAATGCTGCTACACGCTCCACGACACACAGGGAAATGCCCTCCTCACACAACAAAGAATTATTTAGCCAAAATTGTCAATAGTGCCAAAGTAGCAGAGGTCAAGAGGGATGATAACAGGAACTCCTCAAGGGGTTGTCAGTGAACCAAGCTAGCATTTATTGAGTGTCTCTCACTGTGCCTAGATTGGTAGCAACAGCTATGTTCAATAAGAGGCAGAGGCTTTGGCTCTAAAAAGCTTACATCATGGCCAAATAGATAAGTTAAGATGAATGTGCACAAAGGAAAGATTAGTATGAAACAGCATAAGGCAAAAGCTAGACTGTGTGGTACAGATTTGAAGTACTATAGGAGTCCAAAGAAGAGAGTTCATGATAAGCCGGCTGGACTAGTCAAGGAAGGCAGGCTTCATGGAAGAAGTCATACATGTTTCTGAGCCCAGTAAAGACCTGCATCCTGTAGCAATGACCTTGCTTTGATTGCTAAGGCCAAATTGGTATCTAGAACCAAAACAACATGGCATTCCCATCAACACTCCTAAACGTCAGAGCTCAGGGCAAGAAACACAATTAGAAGAAAAATCTAAAAAGGAACAATGTTCCTTTTACTAAATGGAAAGCAATTTCAGGGCTGTTGAAAATAAGCAGTAAACAAAGGAAGGAAGGGATATCCTGGCAAAATTCCATTTTCCCAACTAATCCTGTAGCAAAAGTGCAATTTGCAACAGAATCAACAGTGTTCTCTCCCTCTCTCTTGCAGTCCAACACATTGTTTTGTATCAACATGACTACACATGATGCCTTTGCCAAAAAGTGCATGGAAGCTAGAAAGACAGAATATGGACGGGGGAGAGAAGGGCAGAGGTTAAGGTGGAACACCTCACTCTGTCACCTATTCCCCACCACAGATTCTGTAGAGAATCTTCGTTCAGGGGAACAGGGTGGGGGTCACACATATGAGCTACTTCACTCCCTGTCTTGCTGGATCCTTTCCAATCAATAAGTTACCCATGTCAGCTGCTGTCCTGCTTTGTTGACTCCACAAACGATCTGATTAATTCTCTGGTGCTAACTGCCTCAGCGGGCTTTCTCAGCAGCAGAGCAGAGGCTAATTAAGATCATGTCAGGCGGGGAGGCTGACAGGTTATGTTCCTGGCCACACTGAACTTTTAGAGGGTATTTCAACTTCCCTGCAGCTAGGCAGTCCGTGGCTAAGCGCTGATTCCATAGCAGGCCTCCTATTTATTTCCACAGGTTCCTACATCAATGGGCTTCCATTTTGTCAAGAATTTACCTCCTTTTCCTTGGGGTAATTAGCTGCCACTGTGTGCTTTCTCTTTTATTTGAATTTTTAATATGCTTATAAACAAAGATAACAGGTTAACAGGGTCATTTTCCCCCCTAAATCACACGTGTGTGTCTGAGTGTGTGTGTTCTTGTCTATCTTACCACCATATAGCCCACAGAGGTGAGTTTAGGACAAATAGAGGAAGCACAACTTCACACAGCAGGTATAAAATGGAGGAAACATATGGAACTCATTACACCAAGTGGTGGATTAGACTAAAAATATAAATAGCTTTCCCCTCCACCCCAGATAAAAGCTTAGATGAATTCATGGATCACAGACCCACAGTGAGTTATTAAGGGAAACAGAGATGTTTGGAGGCTTCTCTAAACTGAATTTGACACAAATTGCCAGAGTGTATTTCTGAAGCCATATTTATCTTCTCATAGGCAAATGGTCACACAGAGTGCTGGTGTTCTACTTCCCAAGTTTTTAAAGATAATCTCAAGAGTCCACCAAGCATCTAGGAGGTGGGAAGAAATGCTCAGAAATAGAGGAAAGTTCTCCAGGGTCATTCTGTCTATAAAGTTTCATATTGTCAGGCTTTCTGACCATTGTCAAAGTTAAACAAAGCTGGATGCTACTTAAAGAGTTAAGGATTGATTTTAATCAGCAATATGCTATTTATTGTACTAGGGAAAGGGGTCAGCATAAACTGAACTCACCTTCAATTTGTATAGAGGAGAATGAGCATTTTAAAAGGAAGGATCAGAGAACAGGGAGAGGGATGAAAAGGGGCTTAGTAGAGTCAGGAAAGTGAAAAATTATAAAAAGCATGAAGAGAGTATTGGTCTATGTGAAACTCATCTGAGTTTGTTAACTCATCTGAGCCTAATTGAAGTTAGGCTCTCTCCTTCCCCTGGAGGCCAGGAGATTGGGGCCCAAGTGTTGGGTGGAAGAAACAATAAATTCTTTTGGCAGCTTTGAGTTTTCTCACGCAGGCTTTTTACAAGAAACTAGGATCACCTAGGGATGTAAACTTGAGCTATTAGAAACTATGTTAATTGTTTTGTTCAGGTCTTAAAGTGGTTCTCAACCTTCCTAATGCCTCCTAATGCCATGACCCTTTAATATAGTTTCTCATGTTGTGGTGACCTCCAACCATAAAATTATTTTCATTGCTACTTCATAACTAATTTTGCTACTGTTATGAATCATAATGTAAATATCTGATATGCAGAATGTATTGTCATTGTTATAAAGGGGTCACAACCCAGAGCTTGAGAACTGCTGCTTTATAGACCAAGGTTGAAGCCTTGTTGAGAAGAGGGCTCAGGATAGCCTGTTGAAAGTTTGATCAAGGAGAAAATCTTTGTCATCATACATTAAGATCAGCTTGTTATGAGAGGTGAATGGTCTAGTTAAGGGTGTTTGAAGAACATTATCATCAAACCAGAAGCCCAGTTTTAGGCCCAGTTTTTCCACTAAGTAGCTGTGTGATCCCAGGCAATTTACATAGCTTTTCTGGTCCTCAGATTCCACATAAAACGAGGGAGTGGACTTCATCATTTGGCAACTAACAATGAATGAGTGTAAGAGTTGTGTGCCAGGGCATTATTAGGGTTATGGAATTAAATAAAACAGAGTGCCTCCCTTTAATAAGCACACAGTTCAGAAGGGCAGCAGGGACATGTAAATAAATAACATCTACAGTGATTCTTTTAGATTCTAAAACTCTGTGGACTATTATACCACTTCCATTTATAGTTAACCTTTGAGCAATGCAGAGGTGAGGGGTGTCAAACCCTCCATGCAGTGAAAACTGCACACATAACTTTTGACTCACCCAAAACATTACTAGTAGCCTACTGTTGACCAGAACATAAATGGTCAATTAGCATATATTTTGTATATGTATTATATACTGTATTCTTACAATAAAGTGAGAGAAAAGAAAATGATATTAAGAAATTCACAAGGAAGAGAAATATATTTATTCCTTAGGAAGTGGGTCTTCACAAAGGTCTTCATCCTCATGGTATTCACATTAAATAGGCTGAGGAGGAGGGGTTGGTCTTAATGTCCCAAGGATGGCAGAGGTGGAATAAAATCCACATATAAAGTGTGCAGTTCAAACTCATGTTGTTAAAGGGTCAAGTGTATAATGAAACTAGAACTCCTTTTCAAATGACTATGCTTAGAGAGGGTTATAGAAACACAAATAATCACCCACATTACCTTTTTAGTTTAGCCCGAGACCTTTAGCACACTCATGTGTTTTCTTATTGCTCATCTCTTACTGCTTATCCTCTAACCTTTCTAGAACCCTAGTAGGTAGGGAAGAAAGAGAAATTATGTCTAGTTGGTAGATTAGGATGTCCCAGTAGGTCTTAAACCCCTTCCTGATGGATCTCTAAGCCAGGGACTGCTACAACACACTTCTACCAAGTTTTCTTATAACAAGGTTCATTGATATTCTCAAAAGTGGACTCCCCTTCATTCAAGGTCTTAAAACAGGGTCCTACACAGTCATTTGCAATCTCCAGGATCCCTTAAAATGGAAAGTCTTCCCTACCAAAAATGATATGAATTTCTAGGGTAAAAGATAAATCCGTTTGCTTCTTAGGTATATCCAATTTCTCTGAAGATTCAAAATGCTTTTCTAGGCAAAACAGTTACAATTTCACATGGGCTTTCTGGCAGCCCTGACCACTCTTCCCAATTCTAGATCCATATGTTTAGTTTCCCCCTTGAACCTCTACCTAGATGCCTCCTGTGAACCTCAAACACAACATTCTAAATTTATTCATCTTTTTTCAGGAAACTTTAACCTCCACCTGTGTTCTGAGGTTCAGTGAATGGCACTGCCTAGTTGTCCAAAGCAGAAAGCTCATCTTCTCTCTTCAGCATCCCTCACATTCCATCAGTAAAGAACCCCTTCTACATTCCCTCTACCACTGACTTAAGCTCAGCCTCCAGTTACCTCCTACACCATCCTTGCACCTAATCTTACCCCAACCACCACTGCCAAATACCAAACTTTCCATCAGGTCACTCTCCTGCCTAAAAGCTCTCAGCAGCATCCTAGTTACTCATCCTGGTTACTCTTATCACCATGGCACACAAATTCATTCATAATCCAACTAAAATTCACTTTCCTAGCTTCATCTCTGCCCATCCATTACCCATTTGTGCTCTATGCTATAACCATCTGGAACTATGCTACTTTCAATATGCCACATGGACCATGCCCTTTCTTATCTCCAATCCTTTGCACATACTGTTCCTTCTTTCTAGCACTCAGCCCCCTCACTCTACTCCCGTTCTCTCACATACACACTCACATACACACTATATCTGGTAAATGGCATAGTCTTCAAAATTCTGCTCAAATATTTGTTTCCTTAGGCCTAGACACCGCCCTAACCCCACCCTATGTCTTCATAGTATTTCATGCAGCATTGATCATACAGTAACATTATTATCAGTTCATGTATTCATCTCCCTTAAAATACTGGAAAGTTCTTAAAGACAAGAGTGTTGTCTTATTCATCTAACATTGTGCTACATGCTGAGTATAATACAGTGTCTGGATTATTATTATTTGTAAATTGAACAAATAGAATGAGTGAATGAGAACTAAAAGCACAATGACTTGAACTAAAAGCACAATGTAGGCCTGCAGGGGCCATGAGGAGTTTATGAAGCACATGGACTTGAGTAGATCATCTCTTCAGATTATACCTTATTTAATAGATAGTCACATAGCTCCTATTCACTGGGCTTCCCCTGAGTTTGAGTCCTTCCATGACCCGATCTTATTACCAAAGATATCACCTTCCTGGTGATCACCTAAAATATCACCAACAGATATTTTAGTTCTGGGAACCTGAAGTTATGGGTTTCCGGCTAACAGACAAAGCTGAAGTGCACTAGATGATCCCTGAGTCTTAGCCCAATAGAGATATTAACATGTGAAGATTCAAGAGCTAAAGCATAGATATTGCACTATTTCATACAATTCAATGGTATTTAGCGATCCACAGGAGTCCTCTAAAGACAAGCATAACATGATATTAATTTCCACAGCTCCTAGTGAAAAAGTGAAGAAGGCAAACTGTTTCAAAATCCCTGTGTAGGCAATTTGACGAGGATAAAAAGTGATGTGAGCGCTGATATCATCAGTTCTCAGTTATCTGTACCAGTGAGGGTGAGGCAGGCACAGATAATTCACAGAACACTTATATGAGCATGAAATGGTGCCGTATCATAGCAGATTTTCCTTCTTGGTTCTGTCCTGCTTAGGTTTGGCTAAGCTTGGAAAGTAAGGGAGTATATCCCTTCAATCACAAATTCCCCAAACACAAGGAGCATCCTTATAAGGGGAATAGCAAGAAAAGGATCCAAATTATCATATGTAGAAGTGGCTAGGGGGACATGGAAGAAAGGAGAAGGACCCTGGATCTAGGGGGAAAGGGGCAGTGTCAAGGCCCCAAAGAAAACTTTGCTAATTTCACAGTGGCCACTCTGTTCCTGAAACCTTATGTGACTGACAGACACAAATGAGGAAAAAAGATAATCAACAATAAATAGCATAAACCTGGTAAATTTTGCTAAAGAGATTTCACATGAGGCTTTATACATTGCTTAAGAAACTCAAAAAAATTGTATCATCTATAAAACTTCCAGGTTCTACAAGCAGGCAACAGAATTATTCCACAAAAGTATTTTATATCTCTGAGAGGCCTAGAAAGGGCTTCTAAAGTTTGGTCAGATCTCTTTCTCTCTTGGAAAGCTCTTGGCAGAAATGATTTCCCTTAAAAATTCTGGAAAAAGAATTACTGGTTTCCACTTGGCACAGTATGGAAGGAAGCAATGCAATATTTTTTACCAAAACTACCCACCATCTTCCTTTTTTTTTCTTTTTTTTTTTACACCTTTCCTACACAGTGCTTTGTGTAATATAAATGTGTCATGGTCTATCAATAAGGTGCAAACTTTCAAAAGTAGGGACTAAGACTTTTATAAATGATTTTTTTTTTATTCCATCATTTTAACCACCTAGCACAGTGCTGAATAGTAGCATTAAAAAAATGATCTTAGACATGTCAAGCTGGAAAGGTCTTTAAAGTTCTTAAGTCTGAGGTTACAGGTTCTAAAAAATGGATTGTCCCATATTTTTGTAAAGTTAGTGAGTCTCCTACTCTGTAATTCTACTTAAAATGTAGGATTCCAAAACTCTAAAGGCTAGCACCAGATTTATCGTATTAAGCCTTTTCTACCCTGTGTCAATTCTTTTATCTGCATAATGTCAGTAATATACTTTGCACCCTATCTTGCAGGAATAAAGAAGAATGGTATAATGATGTAAGCTAAAATCAAATGCTGAGTATGACTAGGCAATTGCCTAAAGCTAAAAGAACTGCTCTGTACATAAGTGATTAAGATGCAAGAGGAAGGGCTTATCCTTTTGTGCTCACAGAGTAAGCCTTTACCCAACAGAATTAAAAGAGTCAATGTACCTTCCTATGTTCCGCATGTACTCAAATTCACCCTGGAGGATCCAGCTAGTTCTATCCACTCTGCACATAGATTAGCAAGTCAACAAATTGCCACATTAAATGGGAATAGTCCACAAATGCTAACCAGAGAAGTGACTCCTATGACACACTCTGTGGGCCATACTGTGACTAGCGAGAATGGCCGCAGGTGCTAGGCTCTGTATTGTGGGTTTGTTTATTTATCCTCAAAATGGAGGTAATAATTGCCCCTAATTTATAAGATTGCTGTATGGATTACATCCATGAAAGGTACCTGGAACACTTCATTGCACATAGTTAGCATTCTATAAGTGTTAGCCTTTACCATTATGTGCTGACTAGGGTCACAGGAAAGCAGTGACTGCTGAGACATAGAATAAAGGTCCTTAGCTGCCTTCGCTGGTCTCTCCTATGCCTTGAGCCCATGTGCTCATCTCTCCAGTGTGCTAATTTAGTTCTCCTCTATCAGAATCAGAACCTACTCCCAGGAAAGGAGCTGGGAAACTCATTTACATTAGATGGAGGTAGAAATGGCTGATGTACAGCCCCTCTCAGACATCTCTGCATTTTAGGCAAGTACAAAAAGCCTTGAGCCAAAGGAAGGAAGTCTTGCTTTCAGAATTGCAATGCTGGTGATCAGGAAGAAAGCTTCATTTGCTAACTATATAGCCAGCCTTCCATCTATTGCACATTTTGCTAAGGCTAAGCCCACTGCTGAAGAGAAGAATGTGATTAGAAAAGCTGGACCAATGCATTTTTATGGTTTTACTGGGCATATTTTGGGAATAATAAAACAGAAAACAGCAATCTCTCCATTCAGAAGCAAACAGAAATGCCTAAAGGGAACTTAAACTGAACAGACAACCTCTTTGGAAAGTTGTGAAGTCAGTGGCTCCACCAAAAATATATCTATATTTTCACTTTTTAATAAGCTGACAGAAAGCAGAGCATATGTCTTTTCTGACATATTTTTAGGCTTCTCTGTATCTGTGGTACATATTGAATCCTAGAATTAAAGCAAATCTCAGTGTATGGTCTTACACTTGTTTGGTTTAAGCTGGTGAATATTAGGAATTGGGAGGAATTACCATGTCTCTAGTTCACATGCCCATTCACCCGCAGCCCATTTCCTGGGGGCATTGCCATATGGCTGGATGGACCCAGTCATTTGTGTGTCTCATCTACTAGGAGAGCTATGAAAAGAAAGCAAAGGACAACCATTGGAGAGCATGTGGAATCTCTGGTCATTTTGTGGGTTATCATGAGAAGGATTATTTTGTGTGACTTTAAAGATAAACAGATAAAAAGATATGATGACAACTACCCTCAGTAATAGCCCTCCAAAATCTAAAGTCAACATTCCCCCAATTCTAGCTTTTCTCATCACTTAATTTCAGGGGCTGTCCCTACCAAGCTGATGTTCAGAACATCTAACAGTAGATGTTAGATTTTAGTAGATTTTAGTAGATTTTACGAACACAGATATAGGACACATGTTCTGAATCTACGTTTTCTTTCTTTTCTGGCTTTTCTAAGACAAACCTAGAGATTCAATCTCAGCTCTGACATTGATTAGCTGTGTGATCTTGGGCAAAACCTCTCTGATCATCTGTAAAATAACAATGGTTATAGTATCTACCTCTTTGGGCTATTATGAAAATTAAATGAGAAACCATGAAAGTGCTAAGTATAGTGTCTGATAAACAGAAATAAGTACTGAAGAAGTGGTAGCTATTACTTATGATAAATGATTAAAATTTTACAAAAGCATCAGCATGACACCACATTTAGTTGCTAACTTCAGGAATTACATTTAGAGAAAAGAAGGAAGATACATGAGATTTAGACTGTCCCAGAAAACTCCTGGTGTCTTATCACTACATCTATGGGTACTGCTTCCCCTTCAGTTTAATAAGGCATCTTTGAAGAAGAGATGGAAAGACAAAAATAGGAGGCAAAGGCAACCTTCTCACTGACCACATAATTCTGTACAGCTGCTGATAAGCTATTTGGACTCTGTGGCTATGATTTCTGTTTCTAGCACCCATCCATTTTGCTTTCTGAATGTTCTAACTTGAAATTAGAGAAATATTTCCATAAACTATTAGCTTTCTTATCTCACTTAAAAGGAAAGCGAGACCTCCAAATTATTGCTTAACTGGAACCCATGGAAATAGAAGAACATTCAGTTATTCTAATTAATTTTGTTCAAAATATAACCTTCCACTTTATGCTTCCATTTAATGAAGAGGGAAGTGGAGGTATATCACTGTTGGTTTACAGATTAAAACTTCTATATTTTCAGAGAGGGGAAATAATTTGTCCAAGGTCTCATACAGCTAAGGAACAGTGAAAGCAGGGCTAATGCCCAACTTTCCTAACATCCAGTCCAAAAATCTGTCCTCTCCACTGGACTGCAGCACACCTTAGTACTATTTTCTTACTGACAATGAAAGACTCAGGATTTGGGAGAAAGTTTGGGGGCTAATGAATAAGCAGTTTTTCAGGCTAATATCCATCCTTGATGAGCACTGGTTATGTGCCAGACTCTGCACTAACCCTTCTCAATGTGTCATCGCCTTTAATCATCACAGCAATTTTACCAGAGAGGTACTGTCATGACCCTCATCTTACAGATGAGGAAGTAGTGGCATAGAAAGGCTAAGACTAAGGGATCTGCTCACTATCGCACTTCTAGTAAGTGTTGGAGCCAGTACTGGCTGCCCCAGTTCCTAACTCCCAGTTAAAGTGTTCTTCCTATTACTCCACACTGACAGACACTTTCCACTCTCCTATTAACAAGGAAAAGTTGCTATTTTTAAAGATGCTTTAAGGCAAAAAGATAAGTCAATCCTTCCTCAATTCCTCATACCAACACAGAAGGTGAAGTATAGTGCTTGCTCTTCACTACTAAACCCAAAGCCATGAATGTACAACTGTGGAAGGACAGATAGGGATGTAGAGTCCAGCACTCAGGGGCAGGGACACATCTCTCGCTTACTCAGGCCTTGTGCTCCAGAAACAGCTGGTTCTCAGCCAAACAGAAGGGTGAAGTGAGAGTAGTTAGCTCCCTTCCTCCCATGGAGCACCAAGGTCCCTAATTATGTTTCAACCCACCCCACAGCCCTCATCACAATTTCCCTGCTGCCTTTCCCCCAGAACTCCACTAGATGCCCAGAGCCAGCCAAGTCCAAGTTTTCATGGCTGGGGAGGACAACAGTTGCCCACTTTAGTGACAGTTGCCTTTTTAAGAGCCTTATAGGCCTTCACCTTTGAGCCCCAGAATAGGGATGCAAGAGTAGCTTTGCTTGTGGTTCCTTGCATCCAAATCCAAAGTGGGGACAGCCAGCTGGGAGGGGATGCCAAAGGGTTGCCTTGGCTAACTCACTGATAATTGAAGTTGTCCATCCTCATTTTCTTGCCTCCAGAAATCATCCCCTGAGATACAAACGTGTGCAAATCACCCTAAAGATGGGACAAATGAAACTCCAAGTGCACATGTAGACTGGGAAAGGGAAAAATCAGTTCATTATTTCAAGACCTCTTGAGATGCTGTAAATACACAGTCAACACAGAACAAAGATCCCTTTTTCCCCCCTTACATTATTTATGTGCCATCTAAAAATTACATGCCCGTTCTCTTTCCAGCGCTGAGAGAGAGAAACATGCATATTCATGATCTGATAAATATTTAAGTGGGATTTATTTAAATGAGAGAGTCCATTTACAAACATTCCCTGGCTCTGAGATCTTATCCTGGGCACACAGAGGGAGGATAATTTCCTCTGGTAGATTCAAAAACCTCCGCTGGCCACCTGTCCCCCTAAACTTGGAGCTCTTCCTTGAGAGCTGGTGAATGCCACCTGCAGTATGTCAAGGGAGTCTTCCGTACCTCCTCCCTCCAGTCCTGCCTTCCTGCTCTGAGCTCATACTCAGAGGAGGATCATAGGATCAGTCATTGGCAAAATGCTAGAATTGACAGTTTATTTGGGGGCATGGGGATGATCACAGCTTTCTTTGCCTGGGCTCATCCTCCCCACCACACTAGCCCCACAGCAATACCCACCACTGATACCCCTTGCCTTCCTATGACCCCATATCTCCCCCTCAGGGGGAACAGTTATATGATACACCATGTAACCAGGACTAGTTGACTGTGCTACCCCTCTCAGGAGGACATGCATTTTAATGCATGCAAAGCATTTTGTCAGCACCTGTTTTCAAAGCACTTATGCATACGGTGTTTCCATTCATTCCTCACACCAATCCTACAAGAATTCCAAGGCTAGAATCATTTTCCCAGCCTTAGAGATAAAAAAAGAACACGTCCTGCTTGCCCAACCTAAGTCACACAGCTAGTGAGTTGCAGAGTTAGGTCTGACTATAAGGTCTGAGATCTTGTCATTACTTAAGTCTGCCTCTCATCAGGAAGGAAGCCTGGAGAGAAAGCAAAGGTAACCCAAAGGGAAGACTAATGGTGACCTATCAGGCATTGTGGCTGCAGGGAGGGGGAGACCCAATACTTCTTTGATCCCATCATATAGGTGCCTTTCTGTATATGAGGTTATCTCTGGGTTCTCCATTTCAGTGCCTATTCTTGGACATTACCCCTGGCTCTAGTCCTATCCCAAGTGTCTCAAATTAAACTCAACTATTTTGTATCTCATTTTATGAAGGCTTTATGAGATGATCGGTAAACTCACCTGTAGAACTAATCTGAGCTAGAGTGTTAAATGCTAGTTAATGGCTACCAAGTCATACACATGTTTTGAAAGAAGCTTCTCATGTCTTAACTCAAAGGGGCTGTGTATGGCAAGAGTTTCAAGTAATGAGCCAGGCCTGTGAGGGCAGTATCAGTGGGAAAATGAACTTCTCAGATCTCTAACTTATGGTACCTAAGTGACCATCTATTCTGTCTAATTTAGGGTTGCCAGATTAAATATAAGATATCCAGTTAAATTTGATTTCCAGATAAGTAACAAATAATATTTTACTATAAGCATGTTTCTAAATATTTCATGGGACATACTTACACTAAAAAATTATTTATTGTTTATTTCAAATTCAAATTCACTGTGCTTCATGTCTTTTGATTTGCTAAATCTGATAACCCAAGCTTAATTATAAGACCTGTCCCACTGAGATTCACCATCAAAAATTGACTGTTAGACATAAGCTTGCTTGTGACACTTGCTTATAACTGGTTCTATAACACAGAACATTGTGCTGGAGTAGTAGGGGTGTTGAGGGAGAAACAGAGAAAGCAGACATATGGGAGATAAAAGTATCCCATCATGTGACTGTTCTTAGTCACCTGTATATGACATAAAGGTAATGTCACTAGGCCTTTATAGAAAATAGAACTTGTCCTATTTGCCTCTCGTGATAATCCCTACTCCCCACCATTTTGCTACACTATTCTACTATGTTCTATGTATATTCTGCTCTTTGATAAGTACAAAAAGAACACATTTTGGGAAATGCCAGGCCCTGTGTTCACCAAGAGTGATCTGGGCCTCAGAAGGCATATCTCAAGCAAACAGCAAGGTGGCCAGGCTGCTACATAGACAACGGGGCTGTCCAAATGTCATTAAGCACCAGGTGCAGACGCCAGGAGTGACAGTGGGAAGAGTTCCATGACCGTAAAAATATTAGGGACGCAAAGTGAAAAATGTTTACAAGTCTAATGAGCAATTTGCACAACTCCAGAATTAAAACTTTTGCCAGTGTCAGGCATCTTTGTGGACTGACAATATAGAAGCTAAACCTGGCCCAAGTGAAGAGGTGGCACTAAGCTCTCGCTAGTCACAGTGGCTAAGGTACCTACCAAAACATTCAAATTGAGAAAATGGCCAAATTAGAACATGCAAGAAAATAACAGAGGCTCAGGAATAGAAATTCCAGAAATGAAGACTTTGAGCAGTAATAAAAATGACAATAGTAATGATAATAATAACAATAGCACACTTTATTGAGCACTTATTATATGCCAGACACTGCTCTATGTACTTTACATGAATTGACTCATTTATCTTGACAAGTCTCTGAAGATTGCCACCCACATTTTATGAGGCACAGAGAGATTGTACAACGTACCCAATTTGCATGACTATTGTATGATGAAGCAGAAAATAAAACCTATGCAGTCAGGGGCCAAATCCTATATGTTTAATCACTGGGCTCTATCACTTTTCTAATCTGTTCTTGAAGGGATTTTTTTCCCTGAGTGGGATGAATTTACTGAACCCTTCCCACCACCTTTTCCTGAGTCTCACTGGAACAAAGGGCACCCATTTGTTAAACAGACAAAAAGGTTAAAGATCTAGGATCTAGGACACAAGGAGCCTAGTGGCCTCAGTATTACCAAATTAAATTAAATGAACTAACCACCACTGGGCTGTTGAGAGCATCTAAGACAGAATTAAGATTTAGGGTGTGAATTACATGGACACTAGAGAGTTGATCATTGATGTCTGCTGATCTCTTAGTTATCCGTTAAGGCACATTTTAACACCCCCTCCATGAAGCCCTTCCCCATTCTTCCAGATGGAAATGTTTGTTCCTTTGGGTTCCAAATGTTCTTTTTTTCCCATCATTGTATCCAACACATATTTCTCTCCCCCATAAGAATATGTGCATTTTGAGTCCATGTACTATTTTATTCATATTTACTTTTGGTATATATTTCCCCCAAACACACATACTGAGCATTTGTTAAACATATAAAGCTAGTTTAACCCATTATTTTCACATGAGAAGACAAAGGCCTAGAGTGGGGAAGTGACTTACAAAGCAGGTCAACGATTGTCTTCTGACTCCTAATTCATCACTCCATACACTCTTAAAAGATGCATTTCTGGGGATTCTAAATGGGTTAAGCTTCTCTTTTCTGTATTCTTGCCCCTCTAGTGTATTTGCTTTTACTTTGGGAAACTACTGGTTCTAAGCTTTTTCAAAGCTCATTTAGAAAAGAGTCATTCTGATTATTCTTCGTACAATTTACTTCCCGATCTTGAGATCATTTTTTCTACCCTCCCCATAAAGTCCCTATCTAGGTGATGATTTCCAAATATTGTATTTTTTAATTTCCTGAGATGCAGCTGGGTTCTGTTTAACAGCTGAGCAACACAGATTCCTCCCCCTTTCCTCCCTCACTCAGCCATGAACAGATGAAAATTGTACTGTGGCATGCCAGACACTGCACTAAAACAATGCATGGATTTTATTTCATCACATCCTCACAAAAATCCTATGATGTGGGTGGTATTACTGTTTCCATTTTGCAGATGAAGACACAGAGACTCAGAAAGATTAATTGATGCTCCCCAGGTTACACAGCTAATAGGTGAGACAATGAAAATTTGTACTCTGGCAGCCTAATTGTAGTGTCCATGTTCTTTGTATTTACATGATCCCCTCTGGAACATCTGACATATGCTGCCAGAGTAGTTTTTCTAAGATATACCATTATTGTGCTTTTTCTTACTGCCTCCAGAGCTATGCCTCTAGAATTGTGTATTAGACACAGTATGGTAGCTACTAGACACCTGCAGCTATTTAACTATAACTTTAAATTAATAACAATTAAACAAAATGTAAAACGTAGTTTCTCAGTCTCACTTGCCACATTGCAAGTGTTCAAAGGTCATGTACAGATAGTGGCTACAATCTTGGGCAGTGCAAATAGAAAATATTTCCATTGGTGGATTTTATTTCTACAGTGAAAGTTCTATTGGACAGCACTGCTCTAGAGAGTAAAACTGGAACTCCTCTGCCTGGTATTTTAAGTGTTCTGAAGTCTGATTTCCACCAACTTTTCAGAAATAAGGCAGAAAATAAGGAGGAAGAGTCTAAGGGTCCACTGTGCCACACTGAGTAAGTGAGGTCTCTCATCCTGTAGGAAAGGATGGATTTTCTCCTGGAGAAATAGATAGATCTGACTCAAAATAGTCTCTTTCAGGAAGTCTGAATAAATAACCAGAGAGGTCTGAAGATCATGTCACCCTGTTGACTGGGTGTTCCACAGCAGTAACAGGAAGGGTTCCAACACTTAAACAAAAGACAAAGATCTCACATTCAAAATGGAATCAAAGGGCCTATGCTTAAATCACAGCTCTGCTAATTATTAGCTGTGTGATGCTGGCACTGCCACTTAGCATCTTTGAGCTTGTTTGCCTATCTGTAAAATAGAGCCAATAATGCCTACTCTCCAGATTTTCATGACAATCAAGTAAGAAAATGAAGAAAGTGAGATAATAGTCTGAGGTGGGGCCGAGACTTTTGCTAGGATTGAGGATCATTAAACTGGATGATCTCTGAGATCTTTTCTAGCTTTAAAATTTAGGTCTTGACCCACAGTAAGAAAAATCAGCTATCATAATTGGACAAAATACTTAACCTAAGCCCCCAATAGATTGCAGGCTTCACATGCAGTCAATGTTTCAGCCATCATGGATAGCCCAGATTTCCAGGTAAAGCAGCCTCTTTGATAAGTGTGCAACAGTGTTTCCATGTGTAATGGTGAACAACACTCTGGACTCTGATGTGAGTGCAGGGTCAACGCGGGCTTCTTGCAAGAGTACCTCCCCGACAGTGACAGATGACCCAGGACCCCCAGCCCAGAACTATACTACCATTGGTTTTATTGTCCTAAAGTGAGTCATTTAAAAGAACCGTTGGCTATTAACCCCTTGTCAGATGTACAGTTTAGAGATATTTTCTCTAGTGTTATAGGTTGTCTCTTCACTCTGTTGATTATTACCTTTGCCGTGCACAACTGTTTTAGTTCAATATAATCCCATTTGTCTACTCATTGCTTTTGTTGCCTATACTTTTTAGGTCTGATTGAATATTCTTGCCCAGTGCAATGTCAGGAAGCATTTCCTCTAGGTTTTTTCCTAGTAGTTTAATAGTTTTAGGTCGTTAAGTCTTTAACCCATTTTGGGTTAATTTTTGTGTATCATAAGAGATAGCAATCTAATTTTATTCTCCTCCATGTAGATATTCAGTTTTCCAAACATGGTTTATTGGAGAGATTATCCTTTGTTCCTACCAACTTAGTTAAACAATCAATTGACATTAAATGCATGATTTTATTTCTAGGTTTTCTAGTCTGTTTCTTTGGTCTATTTGTCTGTTGTTAGGCCAGTTCCATGCTGTCTGGGTTATTATATCTTTGTTGCTTTCTTATTTGGGATCTTTTGTAATTCCATATGAACTTTAGAATTATTTCTTCTATTTATGGCAAGAATGCTATTGGTATTTTGATGGAGATCTGACTGAATCTATCCATCACTTTGGGTAGTATTAATTACATTTTAACAATATTTATTCTCCCAATTCATGAACATCAGATATCTTCCCATTTATCTGTGTCTTCCTCATTGTGTTAAATAAAACAAAATAGGCAAAGAAAAGAAAATACCATATAATCTCACTCACATGTGGAATCTTAAAAAGTTGACCTCATAGAAGTAGAGAGTAAAACAGTGATTATCAGAAGGTGAGATAGTTAGGGGGAGGGGGCAATGGGGAAAAGTTGGTCAAAGGATATATAAGTATAGTTAGACAGAAGGAAGTAATTTTAAGAGCACTAATGTACAGCAAGGTGACTATAGTTATTGATGATATATTATATTCTTAAAAAAATTAGAGAATGGATGTTATGTGCTTTCCCCTCAAAATGATGACCATGTGATACATTTTTTAATTAGCTAAATTACCATTCTACAATGCATATATACCTCAAAACATCACATTGTACATGATAAAAACATACAATGTTATGTATTAATTTTAAAAATTAAAGAGCCAATAGATTTGGAGTTTGGATGTTGGCTCAAAGTTTCCTCCTATCACACAGAATTGCTTTATTTTAAGGAAATGAAAGTTTAAAAACAGCAGGTCGATGGAAATAAATAAGTATGCAAGGTGAAGAGGGCTGAGAGGAACTAGTAGAGGAAGAGAGAAATGGGACGAAAATTTTTTTTTGAACAAAATTACTTCTTTTATTGTTGGGGATTCATTGAGGGTACAAAGAACCAAGTTACATTGATTACTTGTGTTAGATAAAGATGCTCTTATAATAGTGTTCTGCCCCCAAAAGTTGTACCACCCTTCGTAAATCCCCACCCCTTCCCTCCTTCCCTCTCTATGCCCTTCCCATTCCCCAGCCCCTACTGTATGCTAGGGTACATATCCCTCATATCAGAATTGAGTACATAAGATTCTTGTTTCTCCATTCTTTTTTTATTATTATTAAATCATAGCTGTGTACATTAATGCAATCATGGGGCACCATACACTGGTTTTATAGACTGTTTGACACATTTTCATCACACTGGTTAACATAGCCTTCCTGGCATTTTCTTAATTACTGTCTTAAGACTTTTA
>CAUYPK010104818.1:0-22959 GCA_963574355.1 Loris lydekkerianus | reverse complement strand
AGATCTGTTGGCATAAAAGTAGCACTTCTCCTGTAAAAATAAACAGATGCCTCCCTTTTTGGCAGTTAATAGGACTAATCCCCTTCTTGTTGAGGCAAGTATTTAAAGTCTCTTGCCAAAACCCAAATGTTTTTTATTTTTTACTTTTTTTGCATTATTATTATTATTATTATTATTTTATTATTATTATAGATAAAAATATGCACCATAGTTTTGGAGCTATAATGAAACACTTCTAGTATAAACTCAGATCATTTGGAAAAACGAGCTTAATTACTTTAGGTTGTCTTGTGTTAACGGAGGCATGTAATTTTTTCAAAACTTTGTTCCTCTCAGAGGCTCCCCCTTGTGTTCTTAACAGGGTGTGAAAAGTAATTAGATATTTCAACAATGAATTAGAGATATCATGGAACATCAGAGTGCTGCTTTAAGATAGTTGAACTTATTGATCAACACTTGAGTGCCCACATGGAAGTAAGTCTCAGTGAAAATCAAGCTGAGGGGTGAGGGGAGGAGAGGTTATGTAAATTCACACCTATTTGGTACAGTGCACACTGAGTGAAGGGCGCACACATTTGTATATGTATAACTTTGACTCCATCTCTACAAAAACAAAATATGTCAACAAAACCCTCTAACATTCTGAATTTTTTAAAAATATATGTTCTTTACTCAACACCAGCATTCTTTTAAAAAGGCGTTCAGAATAATAGCAAATTGAGAATGGCACCTAGAAAAAAATTAACCTTCTACTACAAATGTGTACAGCTCAAATATCTTAACTACGTTTAGGGCAGTAGGAACATTCAAATGGTCATTGACGAGAGTTTTATGTAGATTGTATTTTGTAGCTGTTGTGTTTCAGCCGTAATTGTATATTTAATTTGCAAGACTAGTTTTGAGTTTTTCAATTTTGCTGTAGCTGTGATACCTAGTATTGAAATTATCTTTCAGGATTGAGAGCCATCCATTCCTGGCTAGATTGTCAGGGATTAGCTCTTATTCCTGGTCTTTGAGTTCCCTCCTTCTACACCAGCCCTGTCCAACAGAAATTGAATGTGAGCCACATACATAACTTGAAATACTTCTTACTGTCAAATTTCAAGAGAGTTTTAAAAAGGTAATTTTAATTTAATAAGATATTTTAATAACTCAATATTTTCAAACTTTTTAAATGGTGGTATAAATTTCAGGTTTATGACAATTCTAGATTCAGATAAACTGCGATTCAAGAGCTCAACAATTACATGTGGTGAGTGGTCACTATATCAGGCAACACAGTATTAGATAATGAGGATTATTAATTCCTCTTATGTGTTGGTTTGAAATAAAAACTGCAAGTACTTCTAATGTACTAAGAGATTAAAACAGGGCTGCTATTCACAGATGTAAACCATGGTCCCATGTTGTAATAGCTTTACCAGAATGACAGTGTCCCCAGACAGAAGCCAGGAACATCAACTCAGGCTAGTGTTCAGCAGGTCAGGGCACATGCCTATTGACAAACCTCACCCTGACTTCAGCAATCTCTGTTTGAGTAAGCTTCATAGCTATGTAGAACTGGAAGTCTACTTCTTTTAAGTGGCTGAGCCCAGTTCCAAGATCAAATTGCTCCTTCATCTCCCATAAAACAGAGAAGGGTGGTGGATGGACTTCAGTCAGCTTTTCCTATTGACCCCTAACACCAACTTCAAAATAACTACTTGAAATCATGTCTTTATTTCTCTACGTTTTTATTCCTTTTCTCCACTTAATGAGAACTCTGTGAGATTATAGACTTTCTTTTACTTTCCAGTTTACTATTGTATCTCTTAACACATGCTCTGCCATATGGTTGGAACCCAGTTGAATAAATGAACTAATTTTTTAAAAACTTGAAGGAGTTTGTTCCATGTTAGAAAGTATTTTTCTCCAAGTCATCACTTTCAAACACAGTCTTTGTTTTATACAGTATTTACTCATCATCCCCTTCTAAGTTTCTTTAGTCGTATATGGTAGACAGAGTGGAGGGCACATTGTAGTGATCGTCATCCCTTCACTAGCCACTTGTCTGGGGCAATTTCACATAAATAAGTTCTCAGCCAACTTAGTTTCTGAATGGACATGACTGGTTTTACTTACTTTACAGAGTTGCTGAAACGATTACTAGTAGTATTTTACATCTATAAAACAAAGAGGCCAAACATAGTGGCTCTTGCCTATAATCCCAGGACTCTGGGAGACTGAGGCAGGTGGATTGCTTAGACTCAGAAGTTGGAGACATGCCTGAGCAGGATAGAGACCCTATCTCTACTAAACCAGAAAAAAATAGCCAAGTATTCTTGTGGACACATGTAATCCCAGCTAGTAAGGAGGCCGAGGCAAAGAGGATCGCTTTAGCCCAAGAGTTTGAGGTTGCTGAGAACTGCGATGATGCCATGGCACTCTACCTAGGACACAGTGTGAGATTCTGTGTCAAAAAAGAAAAAAAATGTGTATGTGTGTGCATGTGCGTAAAATCATGTATGGATATTAGATGGAAAAGACCCTTCCTATATAGTTTATCCATCATCAAAGTTAACCACATATCCAGGTTATATCTAATCTTTCTCCTTTTAAGATCTTATTCTATTTGTAGCATTCATTTGGAAACTTAACTGTATAAAAGTTTGCAACTGTATGTGACCATGTCATGTATTGGTATCATTATCAACTTGGCAGAAAATCCCTGATGAACATAATTCAGGGCCATGATGAAGAGAAGAATCTATTAAATTCCCATTTAATGGATTTGCCTCAGCATTTCAAATCGTGTCTCATTAGTTCAGTGTGATTCAGAATTTCAATGTTCACATTAGTACACTTATTAAAGTCTGAGAGAAGAGATCAACAAATAACAATATTTATAGCTGCTTGTATAATTACTTTAAAATTTTAAATATGTATAAAACTTTTTGGGAAAGCATTTCTAAAATAATTTAGGAGTATGTTATTTAACAAGGAAATTGTTAATATTCTGATTTTTAAAAACTTACCTTGGAAAATGTTACAAATAATGTTCATATATATGTGTGTGTGATATATATGAAACTTAGAGTTGCAGATGTACTCTGATATTCTGTAAGTATTAAATGCATTAAAATTATCAATAACATATTTTTACTTAATCACTTATTTTGAAAGTGAATTTTATGTAAGTTCTTTTGTATTTGAGAACTACTTCTTGTTTTTCTGATATTTTATATCGAAATGCATCCAGATAACCAGAATGAAACTGACAGATGTTGGAATTCCAAATTATCTCAGGTCAGTTTCTATGGTTTAGGTAGATAAATATTTTTAAAACATTAACTTATTCCCTCTGACAACCAGTCCAAGACTTGGAATCTTGATTTGAACAACATCCTTCTAAACAGTAACAATTTATTGCATACTTGAGATTTGCTAAAAGTAGATATTAAGTGGTCTTAACACCAAAAGAAAGAGAAGATTTTAAGTAGTCCTAAGTATGCAAGACGATGGACATATTAATTAGATTGTGGTAATTATTTCAAAATGTATGTGTATATCAAAACATCACTCTCTGTATACCTCAAATATATATATAAATTTTATTTTTTCAATATGAATAAATAAATCTGAAAAAAATGATAAACAAAATGAATGAGAAATACTTGTCCTAAGTACTTTGGAGCACCACAGTGCACAAGTCAAGATATGCATAACAATCTCTTAAAAGCAATGTGCTCCATACATCTCAGAAATGGGAAAGAGTCTTTTGTTATTTACCTAGATAATTAGGGCTAACCTTTAATGCTATTTATAATTTTTCACCTTTTTTCAATTCTTTAGTATAATAATCTTTAACAATATTCTACTAATGAGACATACTCTTCCATATTTAATCCAATTCAGTGTTAAATCCAAAAGGCAGCCAACACAACCTAACTATCCTGCCTATAATCTAGAAATTGAAATATATGGTTCACTCCTAACACAGTGTTACCCACATGTGTCAGTTTCTTTAAAAATGTACTTGTGATGTATTTGAAAGTAAATTTAATTTGGCTAAGATTTCCTGTCCTTCACCTTTCGGTAGACAGCAGAATCTCAGGAGAGTAATAAAAAAGTATATGTTTATAACTTATACTATGTTACGTAATTTATATTGTGTTACATATACATATGAGGTAAAATACCATGGATATTAAAAAGAGCTACATAAAACTATCCATGGTAGGCACCTATGTATTATAAATGGCAATTTGCAGCCAGTTTGTCCTACTGTACTTAATCGAAATAGTTAAAATTTTGAAGAGTTTATATTACTCAAACTTTAGCTAAAAGTCAAAAACAAAGTTGTCAGACAAATGTATGCTAATATTATTTTAACAAGCAATTGAACCTCATCTCCCAACTATACTGATGCAAAATCCTGACTCCTTAACACTCTTTGTTGATATTCAATGCTGGCATTTAGTATAGGTGCAAATTTTGACAAGACTAATAATACTATTTATATGTGTAATTATTTAAATTACCCATACTGCCTCAGTTTAATTGTGTTCACTAAATTGGCATGCATAATTGATGACATCAGTGCTGTCAACCATCAATCTATATTTTAGACAGCAACACATCAACTACATGACAGAATAAAATGTTTGAGTTGACTCAGAAAAGAACTTCAACTTTTGAAGCTGAAAGTTTGTATCATACTTTTATATTCAAAGGAGACACATTTTGGTGACATTTATAAAAATCTCTTCAATTGGAAAGATCATATCTATGGTAAACTAAGTAAAAAATCCCATGGAGTATGGGAGGTTAACCTTTTTTTTTATCCATGGACCCTATCATTCACTTTGGAAGTTCTAAAGAGTTTATAGACACCTTCGCAAAATAATGTATTTAAATACATAAAATGAAACACCTTTGGGCACAAATTAAATTGAAATATAGTTTAGTGAATTATTAATGTGTTATTAACTATGTGGTACATATGTATTAGGGACATGTGCTGTGCTATCAACCCTAGGGGCAGGTCTAATATCTAACAAAATTGCCAAATAATGTTGATAATAAAGATGAGTTAAATGATTACATTTATTCAGACATCTGCTGAGATTTTAATATATAGTTGACCTCTAGGCAATGTGGGAGTTAGGAATGCTAAATATGCCTATAACTATTCACTTCCCCCACATGTAACTGTCAATAGCTTAGTATTGACTGGAAACCTTGACAATAACATAAATATGTATTTTCATGTTACGTGTACCATGTGCAGCATTCTTACAATAAAGTAGACTAGAGGAAAAATGTTTTTAAGAAAATCATAAGAAAGGAAAAATCTGTTTCTTATTAATAAACTGTAGGTAGATTATCATAAGGGTCTTCATCTTTGCCTGCATATTGAGTTGGCTCTGAAGGAGGAGAAAGAAGAGTTGACCTTGCTGTCCAAGGGTTGTAGAACAAGAAAATTCATGTGGACCCACAATTCAGATATGTGCTAAAGACCAACTATAATAGGAAAATATCAGTGATGTCTAAGCCATATATATATGTATGTATATACATATAAATACACATCCACATACTCTTAAAAGTTTATATATGTATATATATATATACACCCACATACTCTTAAAAGCTTATACAAACACATATATATATACACACACACATACTCTTAATAGCTTTTTACTTAAAAGCTTCTACTTTTATAGAAGTTAATTAAAACACATATGAATTTTTTCCCTGTCCAGTAATACAACCCTTGAATTCTGTCTACAAACTCCTCATGTGTTGTACACACCGGTTAGGAACCTGCATAAGCCTTGTATAACATTTCAGTCATTCTATTTTGTCTTTCTTTTCCTCAAGAGCCAAGATACCAATTTATTTCACAAAGCTTACCATTGTGCATTTTGTCAGGCAAAATAAATGTGAAAATATCCACAACCAAACAATGCAGAAAAATATTTATGAATTATATTTAAATGTGTTTTTCTTTTTTTTTTATTTTAGAGAAGTAAATTTGAACTCTTTGCATGAACATGTTCTGGAATTCATGATAGTAATTAAAATTTCAGACCTTGTAATGTAAGGATTTAGCTATTCAAATCTGGTTATACAGAGAGCTTGGTTCACTGTGATATTGGAATTATTTTTTGCATTTAAACATGGAGAATGCAGTAATCAGCTAATGACTTAGGACATATTATAAATATTTTCGCAGAAAGATGTCACATTTTTAAGGAATGGATGCTAACAAAATGGAAAAAATTCTGCTAAAAAATACTGAGGAAAAACTGTGAAAGTATCTATATATAATATTCCTACTGCTGCTTCATCTAGATTAAATTAAAATGTGCTTTGCAAAATAAAATAGAAAATATGTCCTTCAAGTATTGATGTTAAGTTAGGCCATACAAGTTTAAGGTTATTTTTCCAGGACAGCAGAACAGATAATTTGTACTTTTTAAGCAGTTCCCCTAGAGGCTCAAGAGAACATATTTCTGAAGAGAGTAACCTTGACCTAACCAAGACCTATTCTTGCGAACTAAGTCAGACAGATGCTAAACAGTAATATCAAAATAGATTGAAAGGTCTCATTGACAAGTATTTGCTATCCTGTTCATATTGACAATTTTTTAAAGGCAGTCTTAACATGATTTTTAGAGATCAAATGTAATTCTCAAATAATAACTCTGAGCTATAAACAAGATGAACATTACATCAAAAATGTTATCAAAATACCAAAAAATGTTTCCAGCCATTCAAACCTTCTGTATTAGTTTCCAGTCCCTGTGTAACAAAATACTACAAAATTAGTGGCTCAAAACAGCAGGCACTTCTAGGTCAGAATTCCCAGTGCGGGTGGATGGGGTTTGCTTTCTAGGGTTTCACACTCAAATATTTGGGCAGTTAGAGAAGAATTCTGAATGCTCGGGGGAAGAGGTTGCTTCCAAAGCCCTGCAGCTCGTAGCCAGGACTCAGTTCCATGTGCTTACAGAACAGAAGTCTTCCCATAGTCATCACGCCTCACACTGTACACAAAGCAGCAAACACAGAACAGGCACCACTCTGACAGAGTCAAATTTACAGATATATGACAGTCATAAATAATTATAATCAACAAACTTGACTAATAAAACAGCTGACCATATTTTACTATTTGTCGTGAAACTTCCAGGTACCATGCTCTATACTTCACTATGAAAGCATACATGAATAATACACTTCCTAACTTGTTATAAAACAGAATGATGGCTTTTCTCCAGCAGTTCATCATCAAAGCGAACAATATCTTTCATTTTGTGTGGGTGACATTAAAAATGCTCTAATCCCCGCTTTCTTTCCAAAGCTGTTGGCTTTAATCACTGATAGATCATCAAGATTGGCTAATGACCTGGAGAAGGATTCAGAGATATTTCAAGCATGCTTAAAAAATGAGACCATGAGTACAGATCCGAGAGCACTTCTGAAATAGCTGCATTTAAAGTGCCAGGATCTTGATGGCATCTCCAAGAAATTGGGAGATGATTCTTACATACTAATATGATCAGATAACTGAATGTACTCTTAATCCCCTTGAAATGAATGAGCAGAATATGCAAATTATATATGGCAAGAGCTAATGATCAGCACATTAGCTTACTAATGATTTTCAGAAATTAAGTGGTTTCATCATGATTTTTCAGAATTAAAACCACTTATTTGGATATTTTGATGAATCAACCTACTTTATCGTCTCGTATTCTTTCATAAACAATAGCAAAAAGATGTGTTACATGTAGAGAGATAAACGTGAATTCGAGAATTTAAAAGTAAAGTTGTGTTGCTTTCTTTTTACTGTTCTTTTAGTTATGACAGCTTAAGGTTTGCTTTTCATATTTTTTAAAGTATTTGGACAGATATTTCAGATTAATTTGTAAAGAAGTGTATACTGATAGCTATTATAATTTTCTTATTGTCAATTAGTATAGATACATAATTGTTGCATGTATCTCTAGGGTACATGTGATGTTTTCATATAGCCATACAAGGTGTAGTAATTATGTCAAGGTAATTGGGGTGTCTATCACCTCAAGCACTTATCATTTCTTTGTATAAATTTTTTAAATGTGTAAAAATAAGTAAAATAGAACTGATAGATGAAACTGCCTCATTTTTCATTGAAAACATAATTGTTTAGAAAGGAAAGGATGGAAAAGGTGGAATAACAAAATATTGAAAACATAGCATTATATCATAGAAGAAAGTATTGTAAATATTTTATCAGAAATCTTACAGTAAAGTAATAGCGTAGTTTGATTTTATTGAATCATTTAAGTTTAGAGCAGGGAGAATACATAAGAACGACTATCACAAGTATTCTTAAGAACATCTGCCTCTCATTTCTGGGACTAATAAGCCAATGCAGTAAGGTATTTTTTTTCTAAAGTTACAGAGCTTGTTGAGAGCAGGATCAGATCAAAGTCAGGTTTGTCTCTATTCCTAGCCCATTACTCTGCTCTTATTCTCAAAAAAGAATTTGAACCAAATCAATATAGACAGTTTAAGACTGATAGTGAAATTATATAACATCTACTGGATTTAAACTACTATCATTCTGGGTGATTAGGAAGGAAAAGGAAAGAGCAAAAGAAGATGAAAAGAAACTAATGTTAATGGAGGGATAAATGTGTGTTTGGCCCAGGTCTGAAACCTTCATAAGCTGCATTTGAATTACTCTCATATTTAATATAATTTCAAAGGACCCTCTTCAAAATATTATCACCCGCCATTCCCCTGTTCACTTTCTATTTCCATATTTCACTTTATTCTTATTCATGTTTATTAATTGTTTATTTAGGTAAATTTTTCTACCATCTTCTCTGCCTCCATTAGAATGTAAATTGCTTGAGGGCAGAAAGATGCTTAATAGAGAGCTAGAGCTGAACAAATGAATGAATGAATTTTATTTGATGAATGAATAAATGACTTGCCCAATTTTGCTTTGAGGTAGATATTGCTAACTCACTTTACAAATGGAAAACCAGACAGCCTGCATCACTTGAGTGGAAGCACAGCTAAAAAGTGACAGATGTTGGCACAGATATGGAGAGAGGGAGCACTTTTACGTTGTTGGTGGGACTGCAAACTCATACAGCCTGTTTGGAAAGAAATATGGAAAATGCTCAAAGAACTCAAATTAGACTTCCCAATTGACCCTGAAATCCCACTACTAGGCATCTATCCAGAAGAAAAAAAAAAAAAAAAATTTATCATAAGGACATTAGCACTAGACTGTTTATTGCAGCTCAATTTACAATCACCAAGATGTGGAAACAACCTAAATGCCCACCAGCTCAGGAATGGATTAACAAGCTGTGGTATGTGCACACCATAGAACACTATTCAGTCATAAAAAACATGGTGACTTCATATCTTTAATAATATCCTGGATGGAGTTGAAACATACTCTTCTTATAAAAGCATCATAAGAATAGAAAAGCAATTATCCAATGTTCTCAATACTACTATGAAGCCAGTAGGTGATCTCATGCATGCCCACATAGGAGAAAAACTCATTTCAATTCAAGCTGGGGGGAAGGGTAACAAGGGAGGGGAAAAGGGGTTGGGGGTGGTGCTCCCAACTGAATGGGCACTACGTGGGAGGATATGGCACAGCTTTTGAGTGTAGGACATAACTATAAGAGGGATTCTACCTAACAAAATCAAATATTTTGATCTGGTTGTTTGTACCCTTATATTAACCTGAAATTAAAAAACATAAATAAAACATAAATAAAATAAAAAAAGTTTTAAAATAATAAAAGTAAAAAATTTTAAAAATCAAAAAATTAATAAAAGCACCCAAGCTGTTTCTCAAAGCAAAAAAAAAAAAGTACAGAACACTAATTATAATGTAGCTACATATGTAACACCTAAATGCTTAGCGTTCCTCCCAAAGTTATGTTGAAACTTAATTCTCCAACATGATGGTAGTTGGAAGGGGGACTTTGGGAAGAAATTGTGTCAGGAAGTGGAATAAGCATGAATGTGATTAGTGTCTGTATATGATGAGACTCGAGATGAGTGATCTCTTTTTCTCTCTCTCACCTGTGGAGATACAATGAAAAAATAGCCCATCTTCAAATCAGAAAGCTTGTTCTCGGCAGACACCAGATCTGTGGGGTCCTTGATCTTGGTCTTCCCAGCTTCCAGGACAGGGAAAATTTTTGTTTGTTTAAGTCACAAAATCTATGGTAGTCTATTGTAACAGTGTAACAGCCCAGAATAATATTTATATGGGGAAAATCTATAAATGTGTGTGTGTGTGTGTGTATTTTTTGTTTTTTGAGACAGAGTCTCACTCTGTCATCTGGGTAGAGTGCCCTACCACGGTCATAGCTCACGGCAACCTTAAACTCTTGGACTCAAGGGATCCTCTTGTCTCAGCCTCCTGAGCAGCTGAAATCAGAGGCACTCACCACCAAGCCAACCCTGTTTTTCTATTTTTAGTAGAGATGGGTCTCTCTCTTGCGCAGGTTGGTCTCCACTTCCTGAACTCAGGCAATCCACCCACCTCGGCCTGCCAGGGTGCTACAGATGTGAGGCACTGTGCCTGGTTTATAAATATATTTCTGTATGGTCATAGAAAACGTTTGGGGGACGCATACAACCTTGGGCAAGGATTTAGCATGTTCTATATGCATATAAAATGGGAATTATATATCATGTATATTATTACATTTTATTTTGGTAACAATACAATTTTCACAAAAATGTATTCTATTTCCAGATTTACACTCACAACTATGTGATGCTAAGAATGGCAAAGGAAAAACCATTTATAAACAACATGTAATAAAAGTAAAAAATTATACAATGATTTTGTTAATAAACATACTTAAAAATGAATAAAACATGAGCATGATCTATAAAATACATTTACATATTATATGTGCAATTAAATAAAATTCATATACATGAAGACTAAGACTATTAATGTACTATTCTTGTAAAATTATTTGCCCTTTATGAATATAAGAATTCTAAATATGACTCAAAGTAAACTGTTGTTTTAGGTCTGTCCATTATTAGAATAAAGGAACTCAAAAAAAACATAGTGCTTGAATTTTTGTGAATCTTATTCTCCAAATTTGGTTAATTCATTTGAAATACAGCAATTCAGTACTCACCATCCCTCTGTCTGTAAACCATATAGTCTATTCATCCCTGAATGTTTAATACATCAAACCACACAGGCACTGTGTTCTGTAATTATGAGGAAGGAGCTCAGGTTGTTAATGAGTGTTAGCATTCTGGCTGCTGTAACTAACATACACAAAGCTTGCCTTCAAAGCCAAAGCATAGGCTCTGGCAATGAATGTTTATTTCTTGAAACGATTTTGGCACCAAAAAGTACATCATTTCAAAATTAAAGAAGACAACAGGGAGGCCCTGTTTATGTAGACAGGGCTACTGTAAACTTGAAGGACTAAGTGCCAAATTGTCCCTTCCATTTGTTTTTGAATGTCTTATTTTAGAGTGGTAGAATTTTAATGCCTTTATGAGGTATTCCAATATCAATAACTTCAGGAAAAAGTGGATTATCATGGAAAAATGCTTATACTGTTAGTGTGTAATTACAATCAATGATACCAGAGTTACCATAAGCTATAAGAGAGAAAATATGTTAAAGCTTATAGACTATGCAGAGAAGCATATGTAGAAATTAAGAAAGACACTTGAGAATCCCATGAGAGGTGAACAGTGAACAGAATGGAAGACTTTGGCAGCAGGTAGATCCTTCGCTGACATTTACTGACTAGACAAGTCTGGGATGAATCCCTCAACTCTGTGCCTAAGATTCATCATTTGTTAAATGCAGGTAAAGATCACAAGCTGAGAAAACACAGATGTCCCTCACAACGAACTTCTGCGTTTCTTTCCCCCCACACCCCAGGCACTCGGCTGAAACTACTAGGCAATCAATGGAATGGGGTGGGAGTACCACGTACCACCTTTACTCGCAGATTTCTGGGGTCCCTTGGCCCTTCTGGATTCAGTGCTCTATCTTCATAAAAGAAAAATATGATATGCTCACGCATGCACTGTGAAGGCCCACTGGTAAAAATGGTTTAGAAGACATCAATTTTTAACAGCGATCACTGCAATGCCAAACACTACGTAACAGAAAACCATTATTTATGACTTGATTGACATATCATGCTCTGAATAAAAGTATATTATAGAACAAAAGTATTTAAAGTCTTTTGTCAATTTGGTAGTGGCATTATATGTACTGTTGTATCAGTGGAATAAAAATATTTATATTAAAATTTATGTTAAAACATTTTAGCCCGGCTCAGCACCTGTGGCTCAAGCGGCTAGGGCACCAGCCACATACACCTGAGCTGGCGGGTTTGAATCCAGCCCGGGCCCGCCAAAACAACAATGATGGCTGCAACAACAACAACAAAAATAGCTGGGTGTTGTGATGGGCACCTGTAGTCCCAGCTACTTGGGAGGCGGAGGCAGGAGAATCGCTTGAGCCTTGAGGAGTTGGAGGTTACTGTGAGCTGTGATGCCACAGCACTCTACCCAAGGCGACAGCTTAAGGCTCTGTCTCAAAAAAAAAAAAAAAAAAAAAAACATTTTAGCCCAACAAATGATGCTGAAGTAAATGAACATCCATAGGGGGAAAAAAATAAAATCCAACCTAAACCTCATATGTTATGCAAACATTGAATCAAACAGGTAAGGACTTAAATGAAAAATATTAAACTATTAATATTAAATTTTTAGGAATAACAAAGGAGAAAATATTTCGGATCTAAATATTAGGTTAGGCAATGAGTCTTTAGAATAGAAAGAAACAGATAAAATGAACCACATCACAACTTGAAATCTTGATAGAAAAATTGATAAAATGAACCACATCACAATTTGAAATCTTGGTCTGCGAAATATATGTAGCAAGTGCAAAAAATCTATAGATTGGGAGAAAATATTTGCAAACCCCATATCTGACAAGTGTAAAAACAGCTCTCAAAACACAACAGTAAAACAAACTTAAAAAAAAAAAAAATATGAACAACTTCAAAAATGAGCAAAGAGCATAAGCAGATATTTCATAGTAGGGAGTATACAAGTAACAGGCAAGTGAAGAAATACTCAACCTAGTAAGCTTTACAAACTTTTTTTAATCTAAATTTGCTTTATCAGTTCTAGTCAAAATTGAAGAGAGATGTGTACAGCATATATTGAAGCCTTTACAAATTGTACCAAAAGTTTTAGTGCATGTAATAATTAACCATTGTTTGCAGAAAAAGAACTTAAAATGATCTTAGACATTAGTGATCTCTCAGCACCGAAATAAAATCGATTGCGTAAAAGGCCATGGCTTAATAAGAGATTGATTCTACAAATAGATCCTAAGTTCTGTGGTCACCTCATTTTCTTGAATCCCTTCCTATATCGTAAAGCTGTTACTAGTAAATAAATCGACGATTGTTGTGCATGTGGAGCATGAGAGAGAGAAACTGCTGTGTATGTTTACAGGACAAAATAAGAACATTGAAAATAATCCCAGAGAGATATGCTTTTTTGGATGTAAAAAGTAGTATGTGAATAATTGCACCTCAGATGAAACAACCCAGCTGAAAAGGCTTTCTTCTTCCTCAACACTATGCATTAATGTTCAATGAATACATCATCCTCTTGAAATAGCCATGCAGTGACCTTCTATGTGAACATGTTCGATATCAGTTCCTTTTAAAATAAGACATCATAAATTTAATTTTATACTAAAGTTCCTTTTTTTTTTTTTGTCTAATCCATGGACTAAAAAGATAAATCTTCAATGTAATTTTTATTTTGTAGATTTGTCAGGTAAATTTCTATAACTCTATTTTTTGGCTTATTTATATTTTCAAATTTTATTTCATACTGTCAACTTTTTTTCAGAAATGCACTCTGATTTGTGGTGTTTCCATTATGTCTGTGATATAAATAATCCCTGTATCGCAGATTTGAAGCTATCAATATGGATTGCCAAGGCTCACAAAGTTCCTCTACTGCGATGGTGTGAGCCAGCCTCATACTAAACATTGTTGATGGAAACATTTTAATAATTAAATCTGTACCAGCCTACTCTTGTTAATTTTTATTAGAGTTATACTACTCATATTGTTGGGTAGTTTTCATACTTTTGTATGATAGTATGGTGCATCTTACAAGACATGTGCAACTTACTAAATGTAGAATATAAATGTCTTAACACAATAACTAAGAAAATGCCAGGAAGGCTATGTTAACCAGTGTGATGAAAATATGTCAAATTGTATATAAAACCAGTGTAAGGTGCCCTGTGATTGCATAAATGTACACAGCTACGATTTGATAAAAAGATAAATAAATAAAAAGTATATTGTATATAAATCTTAACTTTGTGTATCCTCTTTACCATAGAGAGTTTGCAATTAGCACTGTAAAGTTGGAGGCTTGGCCTGCTTGCTGAAGGGGTAGGTAGAAAGATACCTTTTGAAAACTTTCCACCAGGAAGCTCAGCCACATCTGGAGAAAAATTATTGGTCATCAAATAGATAGCTTTACATTTATTTAGTAAAGTTGAACAGGGGGTTCTAGGTTCAGGGAAAACAAGCTATGTCAAACAGACAAGCTATGTCAACCTGCCAAGGCTAGCAAGGCAGTATAATTTTAGGACTTTGAACTTCACCAAGGCATCCTACAAATCACACTGCAAGCTTATCTGTGTAAAAAAAAATGTTAGAAAATATAGACCGATTAAAATGTTTATATGGGTTTATAGCTGGTTGAATAGCTGAACATTGTCATTAGTGGAGATAATCTGTCTAAAATATTTATATACAAAGATGTACAAGTGCTTTATTTTTTCTTCAACATTTTTATCCACGTTTCAGAATAAGACATTAAAGATGTCAATCAAATACATAGATGAAACCAAATTCTTAGAGTGTAACTCTCAACTCAGAGTTACAATTCAAACTTAGGTTTGTATTGTTTCTAATAGCTTCTCCAACTTTATTTTAAATATTTTTGTAAGGAGATTCAAGCATCAAAATCAAGATGAAATCAAGCTAGAAATAATTTAAATATCTTCAGGGAAGTATCAAAATTGTGAAAAATTGTTTAATTGTGTAAAAAGTCCTAGAACTTCTAGTTGCATAAAAGTTGTACATGGGCTAACAATGTAATCTGGATGTTCCAATATGCAGAATTCTTCCACAGGAGCCCTGGGCAGGCAGATCAGAGCATCGTACATAAAGGTTAAGGCAGAAGTACATTGCCTAGTAGAGAAAGCTAGGCATAATAGATTTGTAAGTCACAGAAACAGCTGAGGAAATGAGGTATACCTAGCATGGGGGAATAAATGAATAATGAGAGATATGTTGGTTATTCACAAATATTTAAGAACTATCATATTCATGTGGAGATAGATTTTTTTATTATCCTTATTTGGTAGACACAGCTTAAGTAGAAAATATGTGTTGAAAGATTTAGTTTGCTTCACTATAAGGAACTTTCCCTTAATTAGCACTGTCTAGTAGTAGAATGGAGGCTTTTTGTAAATATGATCATTGCCTTTCAAAGATGTGATGGGTGGGGTTAGGTTATTTGGAGGAAGGACAGGCTAGATATTTTCTAAGATTATTTCAAACACAGTCTTTACTCCTTGGAATGTATTGTATCATGCTCTATAAATTTTGTGCCTGTGGTAAAATATGTTTTCTGGAAAAGAAGGGAGTCCATTCTATGGGAGAAATAAAAGAATTTCTTGAATTTTCTTTTTCTTTTTTTTTTTAAAAAAAAGGAGTCCTTTTTCCTCTGAGTTTGCACTGACGGCTCTATTATGTGGCATGACCTAATTTTACCTGAAGTCTATAGAACTACCACAATCCCTGGCCCAGTGTGGATCAGTTTTTAAGAACTGGAATCCAAACGGAGAACACACTGTAATACCATCGCTAGAACTGTGTTCTTGTTTAAGAAAAATCACTCTAAAGATTAATGGAAGGACATTTTTATGGTGTGTATTTTCTCCAGTATATTTGCTATAAAACATCCAAGATTTCACTGAAGATTTCTAAGCTCTGTGGAGTGGAAATAGATTGATAGCATCCTCAGCCCCTTGATAAAAGAAGGGCAACCTAAATGTAATTATTTTATAAGTCTCTAGGGGACAGAGAGATATGTCTCAAATGACACATTATCTAAAATAAAGTCAGAAATACCTTGGGGGAAAGGAATAGTGGTTCCTTTTACTATTACAGTAATATTAAATTGTTGGTATTTTATTTTCCTTTTGCTCTGTGGCTTTGAGTGTTAATGTTTTTCTTTCTTTATTTGTTGATAAGATAGATTTTTTTTTTTTTTTTTTAGTTTAAGGAAACAAAGAGTCCAAGAAGTGAGAAACCAGGAGATTAATGTTTAATCTCAGATTTCCTATTGTCACATATCTTACTTTCAGGAGAGGTTCCAACTTGTTATACTCAATTCTTTTATACATTAGAGAAATTAAATTTGAATTTTCAACAGGAACCGTTATGATATGTGTTTTATTTTATATATACGCAATACAAATATATTTTAGACATACAATTTTACATATGAAGCTAAATATGGAATAAATATATCATCATATAAATGTAAGTACAAAAAAGAAATCATTGACAATGTAGAAACGGCTGTAAATTTACTCTCTATTGCACTTTGAATGGGGCACATTTATTGATACTTTCAAAAAAACATTTCTTGGACATTTACTCTAATATTTTGATTAGTGTGCTGTGATACATATTTAATTTGTCTTTAAAATGTTGATATAATATTTGATGCTAAATAATCACTCATTCATAAAATTTTATTCCTTAACTGAACTAAAATAGTAATTTTTAAAAGTTGAAATTTATTTTCATAGATGTGCATTATTCCTTCCAAGAAAGCATGACTTACTAAGAATTCTCTTTCTGATTCCTACTTTGTCACATGCAGGACAAGATTGAATGTTTTCTGTTACATCACATTGTGTTTTCTACTTTAGATAAACGTTCTTGGATTTTTCACATTCATCAGACTTGTTCCCCAGAATTAGTAAATGGCATCACCAATTACCCAGCAAAGGTTGGAAATCACCTTGATATCTTCTACTCTCTCACCACATAGAAAACATTTGTGATGAACAAATATCCATGCTGTCTATGAGCAATCTTTTAAATTTATTATCTTCTCTCTATCCACACTGTAGATCTCAGCCCTGACCCTTAACATTTCTTGCTAAGATTATAAACAAATCCTCCTGTTTTTCTAGCTTGTAGCTATTTTCTGCTCCATCAATTTCCTTATGAATTCATAGAACTGTCAAAGTTCTTCTCTTTAAAGAGAAAATCTGTGCTTATAATTCTTCCATAAAGTTCTATAATCTTCCAGATAAAATTAAAACTCTATTATCTTATCAAATCTATTTCATAATCCAATTTCTTTTTACTTCCTCAACCTCCTGTCTTGTCACCCTGCCACATGGGTATTATGTGGCCAGAATGCAAAGCTTTCATTAATACTATCCTTTAACACTTATCTTTGACCCGAGTAATGACAGTTTATTATTCAATCGTGTCAACTTACCCTACACTACCTTGAGCAGGTAGAGAATGATGGGATGGTGGAGAACTGGATCTTGGCAAAGAACTTCAGATTAAAGGTTAGGAGTACAGAATAAAAAATATATAATGCATAAGTGGTAACCTTTGTCAAACTCTGTGGCTTCATCTTTGGCCATATGTTATTGACTCTTTTTTTTTTTTTGCCCCACACACTCCCAAGCCACTTACCTCCAGATCAGTGGTACTCAATTGGTTTGGGCACTCGTGGCATTGAGATATTTTTGTTTGTCTCAAGTTGGGGCTGAGGGCACTACTGCTATCTAGTAAGTAGAGACCAGCATTCTACTAAATAACTTACAAAGCACGGGACTTTAAGAACTAAAAATAATAACCACCTTTTAAGTCCTAGAGCATGACTAATTTGCTGATGATGGAGTCCTTTTCATAATGCTTGTGTATGTGTCTGAAATCTTTGCTCTTTCTCTCCCTGCCCCAGGGTGTACTTGGCTAAATACTACTGATTCTGATTATCCCTATTTACACAAAACTATGTTAAGAAAGCCTGTTCTAATCCTTCTCAGTCTGCATTAAATGCCTTTTCTAATGGGCACCAACAGGCCCATAGTCACAGCGTTCTGTTCTTCTTTTAGTTACACAGGTTATTCCTATCCTTTTAATTGTGGTTGCCTGTTAAAGAATCTGGTCTCATGGCCAGAGATCAGGCTTCCTAAAAGTAGACTAAGTCTGTAATGTTTACCCGGTTATCCCATGTGATGAGAGCATTGTCCATCTCCCAGGAAGAGCACACCATATTTATAGGAGGAAGAATGGAGGAATGTGGAAAATGTTAAAGTGACTTAATTTATGCCATTTATTAATAAAGTTCATCTCTTTAAAAAATTGTCTCAGCTTAAGAATTAGATATGCTTTAGAAAAAGTTGAAAGGTAAAAACAAATATCTTAAATTCATATTCTGCAACATTACATTAAAAATTAGATTCATGCTTGTACCAAATTTACATGTAATTACTTGAAATTTTTGAAAAAAACAAGAGAATGATGGTTTAATGGCTTATTCAGCACCCTTAACTGTTCCTTCATGGGGTGTGTGCAAGTGTACATGTACACACACACACATGGAAAGGCCACAGCACCTTATAGAGTAGATTGTAGAAATCATGGCCATCTCTCTAATACTAATTTTAGTTCACCTTATAGTAAGTCTTGGGCAGATTGGACAGATTGTCATATTTCCTTAAGGACATCTCAAGAAATCCTTCTTTCCAGATGGTAGAGGTAAAGCCAAACTCAGAGCCCTAGAATATGCATATGAATATGATTTCAGGAAATTGACAAGTAACAAATCCATTCTTTATATCTTAGTGAGAGCACTAAGAGTTTTGTCATAATGGATTTAAATCCCTGTACGTCAGACTATTCACCTTGTCCCAGAAAATATGAGCTATAGAAATCATGTCAAATTGAGCACTGGGAAAACCTTTTCACATGATGGGAAATGCTCATAAAAGTGTTTTTAGAGAAAGAAACAAAAAAGGAGAACTTGTTAGTACCCCTCATAATACTCATTATCATTATCAGTTACTTGTGCCAGCTCCTGCCTCGCACTAAATAAAAGACAAAATCATTGTTCTTTGTGAATATAGATACATATACATTTTTTTTAACTTTTATGAAATACAGGCACAGAAATCAAATTATCATGTTTGCCCACTCTTTCTGCTCAGGAAGTGAGGGATATTTATTAGCTACAACACAGCATTTCAAGCTGGCATTTGGATCATTTCAATAACTAATGTTTGTTTTATCAACAATTGTTTAATTTGACATGCTGCATAATGTGTGTGCAATAACAGTGCCACGTTTGATGGATAAATGTCTGGGGAAAAAATTCAAATTGGCTAATAAATAAAACTGAATTTCAAGACCCCATTTATTTTAAGGAAACTTTTCATGGGTTATTAACTGTACTAAATAATGGCTTGTTTATGTCTGTGCAAAAATAATTTGAAACAAATCGGGGTGACATAGTTAGGAACCATCAGACTTCACCTACCCGTAAATGTAAGTGAAGACAAGCTTTGTCAGCTCCTGATCCCCGAAACAGGTCTTTTCAAAAACAATTTTGACTTATTAACAAATATTCAACCACGCTACTATACATTTAAATTTATTGCCCAAACATTCATAATTTCTACCAACTAAAATTCTCCCTCTAGGTCAATGGTTCTTTGATCTTTTCATACACTAGAAGTTTTACATCACTGTACTATTGAGGCTTTACTTCTCATTCCAAAGAGTCTCAATCGATTGGTCTGGTTGATGTATTTATTGTTATTTATTTGTTTGTTTTTTAAATCACTTGAATTGTTTGCTTGGTTTTTTTCGTTTATTTTCTCTCTTTCTTTTTTTTTGCCACTGGAATCTACAAATAGGAAGACAGGATAAAGAAATATTGGTCTAACATAGGTCTCTGGTCACCAATGCACATTAATTTATCTCACCTGGGCAACTGAGATTAAATTGTTTGAGACTCATAATCATTCTATTCAACCAATGTTTTTCTTTTTTTCTTCTCTCTCTCTCTCTTTTTTTTTTTTCCTGTGTGTGTAGGACATACTCTCATTTTCTTGCCTCCAGTAGAGGGCTGTGGAGTCATAGCTCACAGCAACCTCAAATTCTTGGGCTCAAGCAATCCTCTTGCCTCAGCCTCCCAAGTAGCTGGGGCTGTGGGTGCCCACCACAATGCCTGGCTAGTTTTTTCTTTCTTTTTTCTTTTTTTTTTCTTTTTCTTTTTTTTTGGCCGGGGCTGGGTTTGAACCCGCCACTTCCGTTACATGGAGCTGGTGCCCTATTCCTTTGAGCCACAGGTGCTGCCTGGCGAGTTTTTTAGAGATGGAAACAGATGATTTTCTGAGCATGCTTTTTGGTACCATGCACTTCTGGTGCTTAGAGGATTATCAACATGGCCTTTGTTCTCAAGGTTAGTCTATATTTAGGAATATAAGTAACAATATTGAAAAGCAAAGTAAAATAATTGCCCCAAGACAAATATAAACCATGCCTTATGAGAGTATAGCAAGGGTAAAAAAAGGGTCAAAAATATTTTTGGACTGGGTAGAATTCAACCATTCTTGCCAATTACTATGTTTAGATGCCTTACTCTTGTTGGTACTGTCATACTTCATAACTTTACGATGATCCAGTTAATCAACCAAGTATTTCTTACTATGTTCCTAATAAGAACACTAATTCCATGTTTGCATTTTGCCTTAAACTGTGCAAACAGGTTTCTGTGTCATCACTTTGGAGCCTCACAACATATGGAATGTGCACTTCAGTATTCCTATTTTTGGAAGAGAAGTCAGAGGCTCAGAATGTAAATGAATTACCCAATTTGCAAAGCTTGCAAGAGGCAGAGTTGGGTATAAGATGAATTCTCCTGAGTCCTAAGTAGTTCAAACCTGTTTTAGCATCCCAATTTCAAGTTGAGAAGTTGCTGAGCGTGGGCCAGATTCCAAGTCTCTTAAAATTGAATTGCTCTCTTAGGATGTGCTTTGCCACACAAACATTTAATATACCAGATTTTCAATAACTAGAGCTCCATGTATTTTTTTAAAGAAATAAAATTTTAAAAGGCAATTGAAAATGGATACTCTCATGTATTCTTTTAAAAACATAACACCAGCAAATTCACTACCGTACTGCTTTTATCTGAATCTAATCTTACTTTTTTCTCTGCATAAACTCTGAAATCATACTTAATAGCTGGATCTTGGAACTTTTAAAAAGCAGAGCTACTGCAGAAGCTAGAAAAGTTCAAGAGAGGGAGAACCTGGCATGTTTGCTTTGGATATCTGCCTTCTGATAGTTGAGTTCTGTCCAAAAGGAAGAAACACCTCAGGTGCTGTGTCTTGAACCCTGGACACTTGCTCTGAAGCTCTTCATCCCCTGGTTTCCATGAAGTATTATTAGCATTTTTGTCTGAGGTATCTAGGACCACCCTCCAGTTTGATGATTTCCTAGAGGGACTCATAGAACTCAGAAAGCTGTTGTACAGTTATAGCTTATCAGAGCTAAAGGATACAGACAAGGAAGCCAAGCAAGGGCACACAGGGTGGAGTCCAGAGCTTTTAGCTGTCCTCTCCCAGAGGAGGCACAAGTACAGTGGGCAATTCTCCAAGCAAAGATAGGATGTGACAGTTTGTGTGATGCATTGCCAAGCAGGGAAGCTCTCCAAAGCCTTGAATCTAGAGGAATTTCTTTTATTATTTTCCTTTCTTTTCCTTTTCTTAGAGACCAGGTCTGTCTGTCACCCAAGTTAGAATGCAGCAGCTATTCACAGGCGCAATAGCAGTGCATTGCAGTCTCAGACTCCTGGGCTCATGCTGTGTTCCTGTTTCAGCCTCTGAGTAGCTGGAGCTTTCTGCTTACACAACTGTCCAGCTCAGCCTAGAGATTTTACAGGCATGGAACTCCTGGGCCACTGACCTTAACTACATGCGTGTCCAGTCTCCTACCCCACCCCTCAAGGGCCAAACCTGCACAATGTGGCTCAGGACAGCATGTGAAAACAAAATTTAAAAAACAGGCCTTCTAAGCACCCACACTTCCATATGAATGCTAACCCAACTACAGCCCAAGATGAAAGGGAAAGAGGAGGAGGAGGAAGGATGGGTGGAGGGAGGGTAATTGGTGGGACCATACCTATGGGGCATTTTACAAGGGCACAGGTTAAACCTACTAAGTTTAGAATATAAATGTCTTAGAAAATGCGGTGAAGGCTATGTTGACCAGTTTGATAAAAGTATTTCAAATTGTATTTAAAACCAGAGCATTGCACCCCATAATTGCATTAATGTACACACCTATGATTTAATAAAAATTGAATAAATAAATAAATAAACAAATTAAAAACAGGCCTTCACTGTAAGTCACATTGCTAGGATGAACTATCTGGCATAGGCCCAGAGCCCCAGCTACATACAGGTACTCTAACAAAGCAGGATATTCCACGGCTTAGAGATGGTCTCCTAGAAGCCAGTCAAGGGCCCATGCTGTCTTGGATGTGCAGAGGTTGAATAAACCAAGCCTGCTGAGTTCACACTTATTGTAAGGTAAGGATTATTACCTGTGACTTGTCACCAATGGGAAGCCTTTGCATTGAAATTTACTTCCCATTTGACACTCATTTTTATTATCTCACTAAATTTTGTAATCTAAAACAGGGGTTTCCAACCTTTTTTTTTTTTTTTTTTTTTTTTTTTTTTTGTTTTTTTTTTTAAATTTTTATTTTAAGATTTTTGTTGGGCCAACAAATAAA
>CAUYPK010104817.1:0-11584 GCA_963574355.1 Loris lydekkerianus | reverse complement strand
ACATTTGTCCTGAAACAGAGGAAGTTTTTTTTATGTTGGTGTGCTTCTTTTTAAATCATCAATGTAGTATAAACATTCCTTGTAAGTTGTTTTATGTAGAATAATTTAAAGATTATATTATGAATAAACTTTGAAAATGTTAAAAAAAAAAAAAAAACATACACAGGTTCACATTTATATTTTAGATTCAATATACATAAAATTTCTTTTTTAATTATGATAAAAATTTTAAATGACTCTGCTCAGTTTCTACACTTATGTCACTATGGACCAGTCAGAATCACTTTATGAAAAGGCAGTGTTCCACAGACCACATTTTGAATAATACTGGCATATAAACTTTTGGCACATTTCCCATTGTCTGGAACACAATGACATCATCTCAACCTTACTGTAAGAGAGGCTTGGAAATGTTTTCTCTTGTGCCCAAGAAAAGGAAATGGATTGGTGTGCATCTGGTCTATCTCTGCCACAGAAATTCAATTTAAATTAGATTTAAGGCATGTATAAGTTAATGTTCTTTTCTCACAAACTATTGCCTAAATAACACTCTGAATATCTTCTTGGCATGACAAATTTAGTCATGATTTGATGAGTTTCTATAACACTTTACTTTTCTAATTAAAGCATATAATATGCTATAATAAAAGTACTTTTTATGTATCTGACTGTCCCACTAAATTACCGAAAGCTAGTGTCCCACCAACTAATAGTACAGTCTTGTTTGGCTTGTAGAAAACCTCCAATAGATATTTAGAATTAAGCTGAATTAAATAACATTCAGTATGACATTACTGATATTGAATGTGACATTATTTAATATTTTGGACAGGTTCCTCTCTCATCAGGTTGGAGGAGAGATTGATAAGGATGTTGACAAGACTTCAAGTAATAAGATCACTTGGGGAATTATTTTTAGTAGTTTCAATTAAATACAGTAAGAGTCTTAATTAAAAAAAATTATGTATATGGGATCAAATGGAAGGTCGGCTTTTAGTTCTTTGAGAATTCTCCATACATTTTTCCACACAGGTTGTATTAGTTTGCAATCAAAGTATCCAATTTACTCAATACTAATGTGAAATTGATAAATAAACAACTACATGCCCACATGAAAGAAAAAAAACCCAAGTACAGTGCAGTGAGGGAAAGGTGTATGAGGGAGTGTGATTGGTGAGATCTCACTTAATGTACATAATATAAGGGTGTTCAAAATACCCTCTGGGTGAGGGAGGGTCTCAACTACAACTTGAACTTTACCTTACAGTTGAAAACGATGTAACCTAAACATTTGTACCTTCATATTAATCTGAAATAAAACTGAAAAGAAAAAGAATATGAAGGTGAAAGGATGGAGTTATATTCAACAAAGTTTTCTAGAGTTTGAGTAAGTAAAGACGTCTTTACTGATTGATGATGCAGAGTATAAAAGGAATGCTCTCAAATTTCTAGTTTTTAGACCTATTGCATTTCATCTCATTGACATAAAGGAATACAAGAAGATACAAAGGTTTCTAATATACATAAGATCTTTTTTCTTTATTGGAAACATTTCATTTCTTTTATATATAAAATATCTGAAGCAAACATAACAAAACTACTGCAGAGGAATACATTAGTGTTTGTAACATTAGTTTTTTCAATATTTCTTCATTTTGGATTATTTTTATTTTCAAAATATGAACAAATGTTTTGGGGTGCATGGATCACTTTTGCAATGCTTGAGTCATGGCTATAAGTGTGTCCATCACCCAATAGTGTCTATTGTACCTGCTAGGTAGTTTTTGTCCCTTCCTCTCCCCACTGCTTGATTCCCACTGAGTTTTACTTCCCTCGGTATGCATATATACTTATCAATTGATGCCACCTTAATAGTGAGAAGCAAACATCACATGTGTACCCACCACATTCTGGAAATACTTCACTTAGGAAAATGGTTTCCCATTCAATTCAAATTGTTGCAAAAGCCATTACTTCATCCTTTCTTATGGTTGATATTAGTCCATGGTATATACACATCACATGTGTTAATCTACTCATGAATTGAGGGGCACTTGGGTTGATTCCATGTCTTTGCAGTTGTGAATTATGCTGCAATAACATTCAAGTGCAAGTATCTTTTGATAAAATGATTTATTTTCTTTTGGATACATAACTAGTCATAGGATGGGTGGGTAGAATGGTTGATCTACTTTTAGTGCTTTGAGAAATTCTATTTTCCATAGAGATTGTATTAACTTGAAGTTCCATTAACAATGTATAAGTGTTCCTTTCTCTCTGTCTCCATGCCAGTATCTATTTTTCTTTCTTTCTTTCTCCCTTCCCTTCCCTTCCCTTCCCTTCCCTTCCCTTCCCTCCCTCTCTCTCTCTCTCTCTCTCTCTTTTCTTTCTCTTTCTTTCCTCCTTTCCTTTCCTTTCCCTTCCCTTCCTTTCCATTCCCTTTCCTTCCCTTCCCTTCTTTCCCTTTCCTTCTTTCCTCTCCTCCCTTACTTCCTTTCCTTTCTTTTCTTTTCTTTCCTTCCCTCCCTTCCTTCCTTCCTTTCCTTTCCTTTTCCTTCCTTCCTTTCTTCCTTCCTTCCTTCCTCCTTCCTCCCTCCCTCCCTCCCTGGCTCTCTCTTTCTTTTCTTTTCTTCCTTCCTTTCTTTTCTTTCTTTCCTTCCTTCCTTTCTTCCTTCCTTTCTTTTCTTTCTTTCCTTCCTTCCTTTCTTCCTTCCTTCCTTCCTTCCTTCCCCCTTTCTTTTTTTTTCTCTTTTGCCTACGTTTTACTGTTTTGTTTTTTTTTTCTTGCTGATTTGATGGTTTCTTTGTAGATTCTCAATATCAGACCTTTATTGGATGTATACTTTGTGAATATTTTCTCTTATTTTGCAGGTGGTATATTTTCTTTGATAATTTCCTCAGCTATGTGAAGCTTTTCAGTTTAATCAAAACCTATTTGTTTATTTTTGTTATTGCTGTAATTTCCATTGGGGTCTCAGATATAAATTCTTTGCCAAGGCTAACATCTAGAATTAGATGTTTACATTAGATGCTTACATTTTTTTCTAGAATGTTATGGTTTTATGCCTTACACTTAATTCCTTGATCCATCTTGGATTAATTTTTGTGAGTGAGGAGAGAGATGGATCCTGTCTCATTCTTCTGTATGTAGTTATCAAATTTTTCCAGCATAATTTATTAAATAAGGCTTCTTTTGCCCAATGTGTGTGGAAACCTATAGTTGGCTATAGGCAGGTAGTTTGTATCTGGGTACTCTAATGTGTTCCATTAGTCAATGTCTCTATTTTTGTGCCAATACCATGATGTTTTGATTACTATATCCTTATAGTATAGTTTAAAGTATGGTAATGTGATTCCTCAAGATTTGTTCTTTTTGCTAAGATTACTTTGGCTATTTGAGCTTGTTTCTGATTCCAAATGAACTATATAATTTTTATTTTTTTAAGATGTGGGAAGTATGATGTTGGTATTTTGATGAGGATTAAAGGAATCTGTAAATAATTTTGTGTAGTATGGACATTTTAACAATGTTGATTTTACAGATTTTTGATCATGATATTTTTTGTCCAATTGTTTGTGGCCACTGCAGTTTCTTTCCTCAGTGTTTCATAGTTCTCCTTGCAGAGCTCTTTCACCTCCTTGGTTAAGTATATTCCTAGTATATATTTTTGTAGGTATTGTGAATGATATTGAGTCTTTGATTTGACTCTAAGTGGACTGTTATTGATATATAGAAATGCTACTAATTTATACACATTGATTTTGTATCCTAAGACTTTGATGAATTATTTATCAATTCAAAGAGTCTCTTCATAAAGGCTTTATGGAATTCTGGATATAATATTATAAAAAATATGTAGGGTTGAGTAGACAACTATAATAATGTGATTGGTTTGGGATATGCTGAACTTGAGGCATCTGTAGAGCAACATACTATAGTTTCTTTGATCTTCCTATTGGAAAGTCTGTGTAATATTTTGTAAGTCAAAGTGAACTAATGTAATAATGTGTTATAATATATTTTTATACTTCTGTATCAAAAGCCTCCTCAAATTTTAAAATACATAAATATAAAAGAAAAATTCTAAACTCCAGAATTGAACTATAGACCACTGACCCTTTGATGGGTAGAGATAAGCACAGCAGAATTAGAACAGACCCGATGTGGGGCATAAAGGCCTCCGGTTGCCTTTTAATACTTACCACCATATTCCTTAGATCTTTTGACACTGTCTTCTGATTCCTCTTTAGACATTACCTTCCTAATGACTCTCACACCTCCTACTAATAAAACCTACTTCCCAACTGCTTATATTCCCTTATAAATCCAATGTTAAATGTTTCCACTCCCTCCTCTCAATTCCTATGGCTCTTTATTAGGACCTTCATCACTGCATGCATATTATTTTACTTTTCACTCTAGCCATTTATGGGCTTGTTTAATCCCACTAGTAAATTATCAGTTTTTTTTTTTGTCTATTGCTCCCCCCCAAACACAGAGCAATACCTCTATTTCATTTAACAATGTATATCCTGAACTATTTGTCAGAATATCCAAAAACGTATTTACCTGAATCATTGTATTCTGAATTCAATTGAATAATTCAGGAATTTATTAAGCAGGGCCCCAAAGGATAAGACTTGGAGTGAGACTATGGGAGTGTCAGTCATAAAGAAAAAGATAGGCTTTGGAAGAAAAGTAGGGAATTGCATGTCTTACTCTTGTATTTTCACTTGAGGGCACATGTCATGAAGTAAACATTCTCTTTTTGCTTCTTACACATTTTTCCTTGTGGTGGGAAAAATATGTTACTTAGTTGATGAGTTTTGAAAAAAAAAAAAGAAAGAAAGAAATGAGTCTGAATGGTTCAATCTCAACTCCCCTGTTTTGTTTTTTTCTTGGCTTCTGCTTTCAAATATATCTGGCTGCAGAGAAGTTGCATTGTGGTTCACCCTTCTGCATTAGGAAGTTTAACAAGCCAGGTTCTTCTTCTGATGGAGAGGCTTAAAGTTGCACCAATAACAATGATGGGGAAATAAAGAGATCATATTCACTAAAAGAATATCTGCAAGCCCAGTTAGCCACAGTCCCGAGAACATATTCTTTAATCAGTTTTTATCAGAAATGGAATTAGTTGTTTTGATAGTAAACTCCTGTGTTTTATTTTTTCCAATGTCAGAAGAAATGTATGGCAGGCAGAATTCTAAAATGGCCTCCAAGAATGCCTAATCATTCCCCTTATAGTCATATCCTACATAATCCCTGAGAATTTAAATATGATGAATTTTGTACCTGTGATTAATTTATATTAAAATGCATACTCTAGTTAGGGAAATTGATTACTCATGTGGACAAAACTGAATCACACGATCCATTTGAAAATATAGAGATTTGTGTTGTTTTTTGTTGTTTTGCTCTCTTTTGTTTTGTTTTCCTAACTGGTAACAGGAAAGGAAACCAGAGACTCAAGCAAAAGAAGGATTAAGGTTAAGAGTTTCATCACTGGCTTAAAGATGAAGGAAAACATATAACAAGGAATATAGGTAGCATCTGAGAATAGAAAACATTCCAGCAAAGTAACTAGGACTTCAGTAACATAACTGGGAGGAACTGAGTTGTGCAAATGAAAAAGCGGGCTCAGAAGAGGATATTCCCTGAGAGCCACTATGTGAGACCCCAATAAAACTGACACCTTGATTTCAACTGGTGAAACAAAGAACTTAGTCATATCATGTTGTAGCTTTCTGACTTATGGAACTGTGAACTCAATTGTGAAGGAGTGTTATTGTAAGCTGCTAATTTATATATGTATAGACTTTAAACATTTAAAAACTCTACAAAAAGAAGATTTGAGTACAATAGAGGCCATAGGATGATTTTTTTCATCTCTTCAAATTCTCCCAGAAAAACAGGAAAAGAAATAGGACAGCACAAGAGGACTTATTATATTAATAATAAGTCTTAGCTTGTTATCTTGTTATCTTGTAGATGCATCTACAACAAGCTAGTTAACAAGATAATTCTCTGTGAACTACATACATAAGTGGTTAAGAACAGAACAATAGCTAGAAGACATATCAGTATTAATGTCTGTGAAAATTTAAGTAGAAAGACAGCAGCTGGGCTTCTGACAGCCCTTCCCAATAGCTATTCCTCAAATAATGTGGCAGTTCTACTTGAGAACAGAAGCGAACACATGTCGGAATTCCTTAGGCTCTAGAATCCAGGTGTTGAGGAACTTAAGAGCAAGGTGCCTCTCATTCCATATAGTCTGACAACACTGGAACAGGCTAGAATGCTTTGAATATTTTTTCCCTCCAATGTGGTACCTATTGACAAGTACTTCTAACTCAGACCTTAATGTCCTTCAGGTCTGAAAATTTTCTTAATTTATTTGTTTAATAATTTTTCTCTATGTTTTCTCTGTTTTTTTTTTTTTTTTTAGCATTATGTTCCAAATTTTTTCCTGATGTTTAAATTTTTGTTTGCATATTTTTTGATTAATAAATAATAAATCCTTGATTAAAAATTAATACTTAATTTTCCCTGAGTGTTAAACCTTCTTATACACAGGCAAGTCTTTTCTTTACTTCTTATAATATATGAATTTTTTAAATTATTATTGTCATCATTTCATATGGTCCTGTGTTTTCTGAATATTCTCTATTTTCTTTGATTTTCTTTTTGTCCTTCACTCTAGACTTTTGGAAATTTATAAAAACAACAAAAAACATTTTTCCCTTATGTAATTTCAGATATAAATGAGATGTAGGAGGCAGATAAATGGAGATCAAAGTGACCTTTATAATGCTGATCAAACAAACCAGGTAAGTCTATATAACTTCAGCCAAGAGGATTTTCTAATACTGCTCACTGCCTCTGCAGGCTTCTTTCAAGTCTAGTTATAACTATGCTTCTCAAGGGTTATTGCTTTGTTCAAGTACAGATTAGTGGTGAAGAAGGAAGAGGAACATTATGACTACCATTTATTAATACATGCAAAGCAGGTCCTCTAAGACTAGAAATGAGGACCACTTGAAGTCACCACCCTGTCACTCAAACTGTCAACAGGTATTAAAAATCAAAGGGTAAGAATCTAGTTGTCTCACTTCCTAGATATCTTCCTACAGGGAAATATTAGTCCAGGTGACAAGAAGTTCCTGGGCAGTTCGTTCCCAAAAGTTTTTTTTTTAAATGTCATAATCTTTGTTTGCCCATTCATGTTTATGAGTAAAGAACTAAGATGTTGATTAAACCTTACAGTATGTGTGTATGGTGGTGTGTTGGGGGGTTGATTACTGGTAAACTTCATGCCAAGGTGATGTGGAAGGCCAAATTTAGGGAAAATCCCCATTCTCCCATTACTAATTTAGTTGGATCTGCTACCACATTAATTAAATCCTCCAACAGTTTTAATTAATTTTTCTATTTACAAACAGAAGTGCATCTGACTTTTATAACTATTTGGTACCTACACTATTAGTTTTGCTGTTGTTCTATACCCCCGAGTTTTCCCCACCACTGGTTCAGATCTGAGCTATTTCCCATCTAGGACTCTCATCCCTATCTATTTGTTTTATAGCTTATAAAATTGTGTTGCTGCTGTTTTCTCACTCTTTGTCTTTTTGGCATATGGAAAATCCTTTACTGCCCCTGTGTTGGCATTTTAGTACAGAGGTAAGGTAAACGGATTTGTTCAGCCCATCATGTTTAACCACAAGTTTGATCTCAATATTTAGAAAGCAGACACTGTCAGGATATTATTAGTCCACAGGTGGGGGATATGGAAGCCCTTTCTCAGAGCTCGCTCCTGCCAGGATCCATCTATGTGAGGTCTATTGGCTCTGTCCATTCAGTGTTTGGTTCTTATCAAAATGACTACTACTCATATACACATTTTTAGAAAATATTTCATAAAGGAAGAAATTTGGAATGGCAAAATATGGTTATCTGTAAAAAGTGGAATTGATGGGAGAATCTTTCACTCTTTCTTGTGTGCATAGTTATTGCATATCATTATGATTAAACTGGCTGTATATAATTAAAATAAGTAAAAATATAAATCAAACTTTTAAAATCAAAAGCTAGGAAAAAAGCAGAAATAAAGAAAAGCAGAAATGAAAGAAAGAAAGGAGAGTTATTTATAATACAGAGTCATGCTTAGGTACCACAATGGCCATTTCATCCATAATGATTATGATGAAAGTGATGATGATCATAACATGATGGTAGTGATGACAACAGTGATGATGACCAATATTGCCTTTAGTTTTACTTTGGATTTGAATAGCTTTTGGGTTTTTCTGCTTTACTGCCTCAATGGCCCATATTTTCTCTCAGTTCTAACTAATCTTTGTTCATGCTTCTTTGCTAAATACCAATGAAATTCATAGATCTTTGCAACCTTAATATGTAGCAAAATTCAGTGCAAAAGCCTGGCTTATATAACTTTGAATTCAGACCTTGACAACCAGACAAGGATTTATCTCATGCATATGTATTAATTTTAAGTGCTTTTCTGTAACAGTCATTTGACATTTAATATACCATAATTGTATTATTAAATTTAAATGCATATTTGCAATTCTAAAAGCACTACTGAACTTTATGGGTGAAAAATACATTCTCCTTCACCTTGGTCGCTTACCAACCTGCCAGTTCCTCTCTAGTCTTTATTTTCTTTGCTACCCAATCCCTGATGGAGTCTCCTCTTCTTTCCTCAATTATAAATTCTCAGCTTACTTTCTTTTTTTATTTCTTAACATGCTCTCTTTTTCTCTCTCTGTAATTCATGTTAGTTTCTCTTAGCTTTCTTCTTCTGCTGCAGAAGTATCCATTGCAATAAGTCCCTCACATAACCAAATCCATCTCTCCCCTGTGAGGTCCCTGCAGGATGCTGCAAGAGACTTCCACGCATCTCTTTGAGCCTTCAGCATATTTAAGGGCGCTTTTCCAAACATGAAACTGGCTGTCACTGAGAAAAGGCTGCTCAAGTGGTAATAAGCTCCCAATCATAATCCTTTCAGGATGGGGATAGAAAGGATGCTGAATGTGGGAGGCTGAAAAATGACCAATGCAACCTTTGAGTCTCTCCTTTTCTTCTTTAGGACAAAGCCTCTCCCTTCTTAATCCCTTTGCTCTAATACCTAATTTTTAAAAGTGCCACCAGATCTCTCACTCTCCCCTAATGACACTTTATTTTTTAGACCTTTTATAATGTTAAATGTTAAATTTATTTGACATTAGAATTTTGATCAAAAATAAAACAGAAGTCCAGAGAACTTAAGTCTTGGATCAACTTCCCAGGTGACCAGTGGTAGAGTTGGTTCCAGGACCCTAGTCTCTGACTTACACTTGAGTGTTCTCCTGTCATTGTTCCCACCAATTCTATCAGCTTCAGCCACATGAGTTTTACAGTGAGTCTCTCTTCAAAACCCATGTTTTCTCTAAGAACTTGCATCTCCTTTTTGCCCTGCTGGGCACAATGTCTCCAACTTTCCTTCATGGAGGTAAGTCCTAGGTATCCTTCAATACGAAAGTCAAGTTTTACTAACTGAGAAAATCTTTCTTGATCTTCTTCTGCTACTTATCTCCCTATTATTGGCTTTTTTGCCACTTTTCTGCATTCTATTAGCAACCTGACTATAGTTCTTATGGCATTCAATTGTCTCTTTATCCCCCTACTAGAGTATAAGCTCATTGAGGTCAGAATCTATGCATTATTCAACTTTCCATTTCCAAAACATGGCACAGAGCCTGCCCTAGAAGGATTTTAAAATGTTTGCTAAATTGAGAAATTAATGTAGTTAATCTCACAAATTCTCATAATCCCTCTACTAAGCTCTATCAGTAAAAATAAAAACAAAACAAAACAAAACAAGTATTCCCCTTCATCTTGGTGCCTTTCCATCCACCAGTTTTCTCCAGTCTTTGCAATGTCTGCTTTCTTATCCTCATAGGAATCCCATTGTATTTTCTCCTCTTTAGTTCCTGAACTTCCTTCATTTTCCCATTTATTAACGTTCTCTTTCTTTTCTCCCTGAAATTTATACTCACTCACTCAGTCAATGCTTTTCTTTTTGAAAGGAAACAAAATTTCCTTTCTACATGGAAATGTCCAGTGCTTCCACTTACTGCAAAGCATGTTCCTGTGACTAGGCCCCAACCTTAAACCACAATCATACCTCATTCACCACATGGGGCAATTTCCTTCTCCAGAGAAATATAATCTTGTTAGTTTCTAATCCTCAGGCTAGGAAAGAGCTGATTTCAGGAAGAGCTCAGTTTCCCTGATATTACTGATATCTGTCACCCTTCGCCAAAGTTATTCTGAGAAGAATCCTTAAGGGTCTAAATATTTATTTATTTATTTATTTTTATTTTTATTTTTTATTAAATCATAGCTGTGTACATCAATGCAATCATGGGGTACAATGTGCTGATTTTATACATAATTTGAAATATTTTCATCGAACTGGTTAACCTAGCCTTCATGGCATTTTCTTAGTGTTCAGACATTTATGTTCTGCATATAGTAAGTTTCACCTGTACTCTTGTAAGATGCACCGTAGGTGTGGTCCCACCTATTACACTCCCTCCACCCGTCTTCCCTCCTCCCTTCCCCTCCCTTGCCCCTTTCCCCATATTCTTGTGCTGTAATAGGGTTATAGCTTTCATATAAAAGCTATAAATTAGTTTCCTAGTAGGGCTGAGTACATTGGATACTTTTAATTCCATTCTTGGGATACTTTGCTAAGAAGAATATTTTCCAGCTCCATCCACATAAACATGAAAGAGGTAAAGTCTACATTTAAACTCATCATTATCTCTTTCTTTCTCTGCCAAAACTTCTGACCTGTAGGCATAATGAAGATATAATAAATAGGTATCATTGCTTTCCTTCTCTCCTTCTTTCTAGAAACTTCCAGGTTTTCTGTTCATTTCGACAACCAACACATCAGTCTAGGATGTTACAGCACCCACCTTGCTCTTGCTTCTTTGGGTTTCAACATAATATGAGGGTTTACTTTTTTTAAAGTTCTCTTTTATAGAAAATATTTCAACTTAAAGGAAAATTATATTTTCCACCTGCCTTGCTTTGGCTAAATAAATATGAACAGAGTGACATATGTCACTTCTGAGTAGATATTTTCATAGGTTACCACTATTCCTTTTTCTTCTGCCACAAAACTATCAATACTCAACAGAGGGGTTAGTCCATGAACATCGTGGACAACATGAAATGGAACCCCACCAAACCCACTGCAAACATATAGCAAGAATAAGAAATAAGGTGTGTTAACACAGACCACTGGTATTGTGGCTATAGCAAAGCACATCCTGTCATATACACATGTAAATAATGCACAAGTAAATTTTTAACTGAAGTGACAGGTGGACACAGTTGTGCAATGCACTTCCATTCAATGTGACTGATGTTCCATAGTCATGGAAAGGCCAGGATAGCTCACTGACAATGTTTGATTTTTTTTTTTTTTTTTTTTTTTTTTTTTGCTATTGGACATTTTTTTTTGGGTGGGGCAAGGCCGGGAAGTTCTTGTGAAAAAATGGTAAACCCAAATT